>PJEM01006073.1:32213-118038 GCA_004023845.1 Helogale parvula | reverse complement strand
TTATTTTTATTTTTGATACAGTGAGAGACAGAGCATGAGAGGGGGAGGGGCAGAGAGAGAGAGGTGGACACAGAATTGGAAGCAGGCTCCAGGCTCTGAGCTGTCAGCACAGGGCCCAACGCGGGGCTTGAACCAGAACCCACAAACGGGAGATCAAGACCTGAGCCTGAGCGCAAGTAGAAGGATTAACCAACTGACCCACCAGGCTCTCCTCAAGGCAAGTGACTATAATCACAAAAGTTCTACAAATCTCTTTTCTGCAGTTATACTTTCAAGGTTTTTCATATTCACCTTTTCTACATTATTTCACCCTTACAGCCACCTCATCCCAGAGGGCGCCTTGTAGACAAAGCTGTAAGGTAATGGAGCAGACACTCTTTAAGGACACCCACCATCATCCCATACCTTCTGGTGGGAGTCCTGGGAACCTGGGAAGAACAATGTGCGATCTCACTCGTGCACTCTTCACAAAGACATGCACTGTTCCTGGTTCATTCAAGCCCAGAGAAATCAGCCAACCTACCCAAGGTCACAGAGCAGCCCCGACTCTGCCTTCTACTGCCCATGAAGAGCGCATGAGCTCACAACGACTTTAAAGACGATGTTCTGGGATGTCACAAGCTGGGCCAGGACTCTGGAAACCAAAATTTTATTTCTCAAATCCTGGGAAAACCACACTTCTCCATGGCCCTACGTGGCCTCCGTGCCTCTGTTCTCAGGACGCCGGTATCACCTTGGGCCTGGCCTCTACAACCCAGTTCATTTGGTCACCGCCACCACTTTCGTATCCCAGCTCTGGTCTCTCCACAGAGGCTCTCAGCCCCCTCTGCTCCCTGGGGAGCGCCGGTGCGGGTAAAGGGCCCTGGATTTAGAGTCGGGTCATCTGAGTTCACATCCCAGTTCTACAATTCAGGAGCTGAGGGGCTGGAAAAGCCACTTTGTCTCCCAAAGCATGAGTTCCCAGATCTTTAAAATGGAAACATTAACAATAATTACTTCATGGGAGTGTTGTAAGGATTAAATGAGTTTCACCATAAAGTACTTAACAGAGTGGTTGGCACAGAGTAAGTGCTTAAAAATGTTAGCTGTAATTAGTCCATAGTGAGTCTGTTAGTCCTTAAAAAATATCCACTGGTGGGACATACCTGCCCGCACCGGGGCACCGCGGGGGAGAGCAGGGCAATGCCCATCTGTGCTGGGTACTCTGACCACACCCGTTCTCGGGCCAGAACTTCACACTATGGCAATATGCTTTCCCAAAGGGAACGCGTTTCCTCTCAAGAATTAAAAATATTGGGGCGCCTGGGTGGCTCAGTCGGTTGAGCATCCGGCTTCAGCTCAGCTCATGATCTCATGGTTCATGGGTTTGAGCCCCTGCGTCAGGCTCTGTGGTGACAGCTCAGAGCCTGGAGCCTGCTTCAGATTCTGTGTCTCCCTCTCTCTCTGACCCTCCCCTGCTCACGCTGTTTCTGTCTCTCAAAAATAAAATAAAAAAAAATTAAAAAAAAATTTTTTAAAGAATTAAAAATACTAGGTTGAACATGCAGCATGGAGTTCTTCTGCAAGCTTCAGATTATGGGGGTATATTTATTATTTATGCCTTCGTAACAGCTCCTTCAGTATTGCTAAAATCAGATATTGTTTCCAAATATTTGTGCAGTAAAACGGTGGTACTCCGAAGTGGTGGGCGACTCAGGATCAGCGGTCGCGGCTGGCCAAATTAAGGGCAGGCCCCCCCACACACACACCTCCGCCCAGGTCCACACCCCCCCGCCCACAGCCCCCACACCATCGGGAAGCCCAGAAACGCAGGAGGTGGAACACAGACTCCACAGCCAGACGGTCCAGGGCTGAGTTCTGCTGCGAATAGCTCTCCAAGCAGGAAAAGTGACTGAGCTTCTCCGGGGCCCAGTTTCTCCTGCTTTCCAAATGTACGAAGCTTCTAGTTCAGTGCCTGGAACAGACGCCGCGGAAACGGTACTTTCCCTCTGCTCTCCAAACACTCATGTACCTGCCTCCCCATGCAGACGTCCGCTGAGCACTTCAAATGTAAAGGGCCCCACACCGAAGTCCTCTTCTTGCAGGTGTGGCGGGGCCTGCCACACGCCGGCCTGGGCATCCTGCACCCTGTGCCCTCTCACCCCCACGTCCGACCGGCAGAACAGCCTGGGTGCCTCCAAAACGTGCCCCTACTCTGACAACACCTTTCACCTGTGCTGCTCCCCGAGGTCCAGTGAGCAGCACGCCTCGCCTGGCTGACGGTCACGTCTCCTGAATGGTTTCCTTGCTTCCTCTTATTCTCAGTGGGCAGCCGGGATGATCCATTAAAAACTTCAAGCAGGGGGCGCCTGAGTGGCTCAGTCGGTGAAGTGTCTGACTCTCGGTTTCAGCTCAGGTCATGATCTCACAGTTCGAGCCCTGAGCTGGGCTCTGTGATGACAGCACAGAGCCTGCTTGGGATTCTTTCTCCCTCTTTCTCTCTGTGTCCCCCTTAGTGTCCCCCCACCACACACCCCCCCAAACAAACTTAAAGCAAAACAGAACATCCATCAGGTCACATTACTCCTGCTCCAAACTGTACCACGCAAGGGAAGGCACAATTGTCTCTGCTCCTGACAAAGGACGCCTCGGTGACCAGACCCATCAGCCCCCAGCCATCTTCGGCTCATGCCATCCTATTCCTCAAACAAGCCAGGCTATAGGGCTCCCCAAACGTCACACTTGCTGGTCCTAATGCCTGGGACACTCTTCCACTTTTTCCTACGCCCCTGGCATGCCTGCTCCTTCAACTTCTTCATGTTTCTGCTTAAATGTCACCTTTCCATTAAATGTCACTCTTCCACTGGGTGGATTTGAACACTGAAACAACGTGTGTGCACACACCCAGAGGCATTCCTCGTCTCCTCTCACTGATTCCCTCCAGAGCGAACACTGATCACCATCTAATATACCGTATATTTTACCTGTTTGTTGTCTGTCTCCCCCTGTTACCCCACCACCCCACTCAAATATACACTTGCCAGGGCAGGGCCTGGGCTTCTTTTATTCTTGCAACATTCCCAACAGTAAGGAGATGATCTGGCAATGATTAAGCTCGGTAATATGACTGAATGGGTGGCTCCTCATTCCCACCATTCGTGGCACACCCGACTCTGTTTGCTGAGAATCACTGGAAATCTCCAGTAGGCACAGCTGGTGGGAAGGGGAGGGAGGGAGACACCTGCCATGTACGTGAAGCCAAAGCTCCGGTGGCAGGCGGACACTGCCCGCGGTGGAGGCAGAGCACAGGTCGAAGCCCTAACCTAAAGGCTTCTTACTCGTGTCTCCTTGGAAGCGGGTTCAGGTGATGGGAATTTCCCAGCACTACGGAGCTGATCAAGCATATGCAATCTGAACACAAGAGCCCCAGATAATGAGCTGTTGTTAAACAGAGAAGAGTTAACAAGGCCAAACTACATCAACGTCACTCAAAATGTTTATGGGGAAGGACGCCGAACGCAACTGCCTGCACGAGAGGAGAACTCTCCCTTACGGGTCAGAACTTGCGGCGTTCATGAGTCTGCCCTCTGGAGCTTTCCTGCTGTTCCATGTCCTGACTACTAATCATTCCGGTTTAAAACAAAATAATTAAACAACAACAACAAAAGCTGTACAAAAGAGTGCCATATGGAGGGAAGAAGAGAGCTTGCTTATTTCTTTTCACCTCCGTATTTTCCCAGAAAAGTTAGAGTGGGCATGGGAAAACCTCCAGTGTTTTCATAGTCCTTTGCTGGCCACAGATAAAAGTATAAGGCAGCCTGCCGTATTTGTGAGCTCCTTGAAGGCAGGTGCTGCGTTCTGGACCGTTTTAGACATCAACAGCATCTAATATATTCCTCGGCACGGCAGGGGCCTAACACATGCTAGAAATAAACCAATAAAAGAATGAACAAATAAAACGCAGCCCATTAACTCAGCTCCTTGCATTCAAGTGCACACCACCCCCAACCCCTGCCGCCCCCAGGTCCCTGTCCTGACCTTGGCCTACATACTCTGCTCTACCCCAGGATCCAATCCTTGGGCCAGCAAGCACCTTGGGAGCCTCCCCTTTCACGGATGGTGCTGGGGGATTTAACGCCATGATTATGCACCAGCACTACGGCAGGTCCTAGCTGGGACGGAATAAACGGTATTTCCAAGCCACAAGGCTACGCTTAGTGACCACCTGTTCCAGTGATTTTGCCCAGTTACTTTTTGCCAAGGGAGACTCGTAGCTTTCAATGCATATTGCAGGGTGAGTTTCTGGGGAAGCAGACTCTGATACAGGAATTAGTATGCCGGAGGTTAATTTAGGGAGCGGGCCTTAGGAAGAGCATCTGAAAAGAAAAGATAAGAGGACTGGGCAGAGGGAGAAAACCAGCAGAGAGCGGCTTCTCTAGGAAGTGTTGGAGTGGCCCTTCAAGAGCTCCATTCCCCAGGAAGAGGATGTGGCCCGGGCATGCGGCTCTTCACCGGTGGCCATCCCCAAGGGGCTGGTAGCTGAGGGCCACCTTCAAGCAGTGATCCCAGCAGCTGGAGTCATACATCCTTTATTCCCAAAGAGGAAGGTGGGCATTCACTGCACACACTACTTCTCTCCAGCAAGCCAGAGCACGATGGCCACTTCCTCTGTGAAGCCCACCCAGCTGCCTTCTCTAATTCCCTTCAGGAGAGGTTTCCAGAGCCCAGCATACCAGCGACACCCAGTAGGGATGCAATAAATGTCTGCTGAATAAACACATCACTGAATACTATACAGTAGCATAAAAACAGGAAGATCATAGAATTATTTTTTAGAAATTATCCTCAAAGAGTTCAAGGTAATCAGAAAAACAAGCAGAAATAATAAGGGAACTTGAAAAGAGATGTGCATGGAAGGCAACACACGCGTTCTGGTCTCGACTCTGGGCTGAACCCTGCATGCCTTCAAGCTTCAGTATCTTTATTTGTGACATGAAAGGACAGACCCCCAACATTCCATGAAGAAGAGACCAGAGCTGAGACACGTGACGTCTTCATTAGTGTCATTTGATCCTCACAGGGAAAGAGTCTAAGGGTCAGTGTCTCTCCCATGAGATGCTGAGGACTCTTTTCAATTAGCCTAGAGCTAAGAGACCCCCAGAAAGAAGCAGGCCAAGACCAGAGTAGGTGAGGAATTTACTCTTCTGTCCATGAGTGGAAATAGAGACCAAGTGGAATACCGTGTGATTTAGGAAAAGGCTGGGATTTAAAATCACTGAGTAGCATCTCACCTTCATCGGACCAGGAGCTACAGAGAAGCAGCAGGAGGGATTTTAAACACAGAGGCCAGAATGTAATTTTAAAAGGAAAACTAAGAAATTAAAAAAAAAAATCTCATTCCCAAATTTATCTCCCATTGCATTTGTCTAATACAGAGAAGAATTTGTAAGATAATGTAATTTTAAGAAAGACATCTGGAGGGGGGATTAAAATTAAAGCCCGAGATTTGTGCTAAGCTGTCACTTCTCCCGGGCACCCACGCGAGAGTCAAGTACACCTAGTGGGCTCATAATTCCCCACCGCACAATTTCATACACCTTGAGGCACTGACAGGAGCCACAATAATACCTAGGAAAAAACTAACCAGACGAGAATGAATATCTTATAAAACCAAACTTATACACCTGATGAAAATGATAAACCACAACATTAATGAAAGCAAAAGCCGTAAGAACATTTCCCAACACTGTAATCAATACCCATCTCTGCCACCTCACAGGCCCTCTTGGCAATCAAAACATCATTTGATTAAAAACAAAAACCAACACTGATAATGCATGTCTCTACACAGGTAAGTCAACACTCAATTATCTGTATACAAAATATACACATTTGACATTTCTCTCTTACAATGCGTCCTAAATTGGGTTCTTCCTATGAACACAGACCTTACCTCTTCATAAAGAAATGCAAACAAATTCCAGATTGATTCGAACGTGTTTCAATGCCAGGAGAGTTGACACTTAACTAGATTTGTAATTTCTTGTCCATGAGCATGCAGTCATTAAGCGTCGGCCTTGCATTTAGGAAAAAAATACAATCCCTCTTCTTGGCATGAGGACACCTTCAAAGATACCAGGAAAAATGGGCTACAATTACCTTTGAACTTGTGGAACACGGCCCACAGCTCCGCAATGTCGGTGGCAAAAGTGATGTCCGTGTCCAGGACAATGACCCTCTCCAGGTTGGCAGGGAGAGTCTTGGTCAGGACGAGCTTCATCAGACCATAAATGCCAGAGTAGTGCTTGTTGGGGATCCAGGAAACTTCGGGCTATTCCAGGAAGGGAAGGGAAGGAGCAGAAAAAAGAAGAAGAAAAAAGAATCATTACATTCATTTTTTTTTGCATAAATATTATAAATAGTGCCTGGTACCTAAAAAGCATTCAATAAAAATTTGCCAAGTAAATGAACATTTTCTTAAAGATTTGTTTATGCGATGTACACTTTGGCATGTGAAGTTTTTTGGAAGAAGATGCATCTGAATCAAGGGAGAGGAAAAGTGATTATTTATGAAATAACTATTATTTGCAAACGTTAGGCTCAGATATTTTTTAAATAAAAATTTTATTATAGAAATTAGATAGGCTCATGGGGGGGGGAAGGATTGGGTGCAAAATACTAAAACTATAAAAATTGGATCACACTCTATTTTTTACAAATAGTACCTAATTGTTCCTAGGTAGAAATGTTTCTTTAAGTCATATTCTGCTTGGCATTAAAGATTGCTACTTTAGGGGCATTGGAAAGCTTCTGCTTATCTATTTTTTAGAGCTGTAATTGAACCAATTAGTGTCGTTCCTTTTCTTGTTTCTCAAGCACATGAGGAGGGCTTGGTCATAATCCACACAACACTCTTCATTGGGGAGCAAGACAAGACACACCCATCGACAGTAATTACCAACCAATGGAGAGCTGTCACATGATGTAACGGCACAACCAACGAAGGTGGGTAACTCCGTCAGCAACTCAACACATCTCAGTACCACTTGGGACCCAAAGGCAAAGGCAAAAAATAATACAGAACACCCGTGCGCTCAAAGTTCGCAAAGCTACAGGTCATATAAGAAGGTTAATTATAGGTGGATGGCCCCATCCTAGTGGCCAGGGGGCATTTCCATGGAAGCCAAGGTGCACTTAGTTTTCATGAAGTTAACACTTAGAAGGCACCTGGTTGGCTCAGTCTATTAGGCGTCTGACTCTTGGTTTCAGCTCAGGTCATGATCTTGCAGTTTCATGAGTTTAAGCCCCACCTCAGTCTGTGCTGGCAGCGGAAAGCCTACTTGGGATTCTCTCTCACCCTCTCTCTCTGCCGTTCCCTTGCTCATGCTGTGCCTCTCTCTCTCAAAATAAATAAATGAATTTAAAAAAAATGTTAACACTTATAAGGGAACTCTTCAGTGGCAAATGTGGCCACCTTCTCAAAATTCCAAAAAACACCCCTCCCCTTTGCCCTTATAATCCCATTCTGAGGCCATTGCTCTAAAAAAAAAAGTCACATTTAAAAACAAGTAACCAGTTTTGTTCCCAAAGATGTTCATCTTTATAACATCCCAAAGATGTTCATCAGTTATAAAAGAAACTGAAACAATCCAAAATACCCCAAACTGGACATTTAATGAAAACATGCTTCTTTTTTTCTTTTTTAGCTTGATAGCATACTATTCAGTGGTTATGAGCAATGTAGATTAAGATACACTGAGAGGAAACTTACATAGAATGTTAAAAGAAAAAAAGCAAGTTTTCAAGTTGTTTTTGCTTAATAACCACTGTGTATAATCAAACAACATGGAAACTCATCCACCCAAATTTATGCAGAGAAAGAAGAAATAGAAGCATGGCATCGAATTATAAAGTGGTCATTTGCGGATGACAGGTCCCTCTCTGGATAAAAGGATATGTGTACACACACCCACACATATTTAACTACACTTTTTTTTTTTTTTTTTTTTTACCATTTATTTATTTTTTAGAGAACAAGAGACAGAGAAAGACAGAATCTGAAGCAGGCTCCAGGCTCTGAGCTATCAGCACAGAGCCCAATGCTGGGCTCAAACTCATGAGCTGTGAGATCATGACCTGAGCCGAAGTTAGACACTCAACTGACTGAGCCACCCAGGCGCCCCTGCGCTTTTAAATACTTTTCAATTCTTTAAAATAAGCAACTATTACCGTTGTAAAGAAAACCTAAGCCCTGTATTCTTTTGAAACATGCCCGCATCTGGTAATGGTGGGAACACAGGGACATGGGAAAGCTATGGTAGCTCACACAATCCAGCCCATCTCTCAAACCTGCTCTGGGTTCTGCATTCATCTTCAGTGTATTTGAAAATACCATGTCAGTAGTAAAACTGATAAGAAGTGGCTGACATCCATGTGCAATTTGGGGGGAAAAAAAAGAAGAGAAAACACACAAACGGATGGACGAAACTGTTCGTCACGTGTCAGTGTCAGGAAAGGAACCTTGAACTCTGTCGCCCCCAACACCATGTTCCCAGGCAGCAGGGAGGAGGCAAAGTAAAGACAGAAGGCAAAATGTGAACCCCTGTCCCATACAAGTGGTTGATCTCTCTAAGCCTCAGCTCCTTTACCTGTAAAATGGAGGCAATGCCTACATCACATGGTTCGCAGAAAAACTAAAGGAGATTAAAGGCTGTGAGTGTTCCAAACAGAAAACACCCTCAGCTCATAGACGCTCCCTTCCTCCGGATTCCCTCCATCATGTCCAGGATTTAGACAGCCATGCCTCTTTGCTCCATACTGGAAAGGGGGAGGGGGGGTCCGCTGTTCTGGAGTCGGGCACACCTGGATTCAGACTCTGGCGTCCCTTAATCGCCACATCACCTTGGACAAGTTTGTTTAGCCTTTCTGTGCTCCTGTCACTTAAAAAAGGCAGTTACTTGTCCCACTTGCTGCACTGTATTGGGGTGTGGGTGGAAACAGCAACTCCAACTGGGTAATCAGAGGAAACTGGGATAATAAAAAAACTATTTACTAAAGCGTGTGCATAATTTAGGGCCAGTTGTGAGGCACCGTGTAGCACCTGAGAAGATGAAGAGTGGGGGGCCATTACCACCCAAGGCCCGAGGGCTGGTACCGGTGGCCGCTGGAATCTCAACAGGGCGGCCATACGAATAAGCCACCAGGTGGGAGCAGTGACTTTCAGTAGAGGGACATGGCCAACCGGTGGCACCTTGACAGGGCAGGGCAGGGAGACGCGTCTCACTCCGCCTCTCTCCCCTCCGATCCACCAACGTCCTGTGAAGGTTCCCCTCTGTACAAACCCAGAGGAGGCCAAAGGGAAAGGCATGGCCCTGTGCAGCAGCCTCACGGGGCACAAAGTAGGGTGGAGAAGGGCCAGAGAGCACCCAGAGGGGCACACCTGATACATGTGGCAGTCACTGAACTAATGACGACCAAGACCAAAGTGCGATGCCTTGTTTGTGACAGATTCAAGATGCTCTCCGTGATGGGAGGGCGAATGAAGGATGGACAGACAGAAGGATGGGCAGGTGGACAGACGGACCAATGGCACAGGAAGGTGAGTGATGTGCCCAACATCCCACCAAGAGCAGGACCTAAAGCTACAGCGAGAGCTTGTATGCCTTCCTCATGTTATCCTTCTTTGAAGTGAGCGGCCTGACAGGCCGTCAGCTTAGATCAGGGGTCTGGGGGCTCCTCAAGGAGGGGTCTCCAGTGGGCTTTAAAGAACTCTTCCTCACGAAAGCCCCGGCCTCTGGGACTCAGCTCAGCTTCCTCTCCCCCGAGAACCTGCCTGAACTGAAGCCTGGCAATCACAGGTCCACGCGGCAGAGCTGCGGTATTTAATCAGACCTTTGATTAACTTATTCATCTATTTTGGTTACCATCAAAGCCGGAGAGCTTGGTGAAGACTGAACACCAGAGCGTTGGGCTGAGCCATCTAATTAGATTGCCCTGACTCTCAGCTTTATTTTTAACACACATGTGAGGCACTCAGATGCATCACAGAACGGTAGGGAGACAGGAATAAATTAATCTCAACATGAGCCCAGGCCGGAATGTCGCCCCAAGTCCCCGACTTAATACATAATCAATTAAGTCAGAGTGTTCAATTAGAGGTAAAGGAAGCATTCGAGTGAGTTTGTATTCAGAAAGAAAACCCCAGAAAGAAAACCGAGGAATCTACGGGGGTGAAGAACGTGTGGTAAGAAGCAGATACATTTATTATAAATGGCGTTCTCTCTTAGAAGTAGACTATAACATGCCTCCCCCTAGCCCCGCCTTAGTCTAATCCTGCTCTTTTTTCAAACCTCATCTTAGAAGGCACCCCCACACCCAGTGGCCACCTCCCCAGGGCCCCAGACTGGGCACGGGCTCCTGGAGCAAGCTGCTTCCCTCTAGCACAGCATGCTCTCATGCTGTGTCTAATTTTCCATGTCTCTCACCAGCTCTGGGCTGGAACTCCCCGGAGCAGGGACGATGTCATTTTTTGCTGTGGTAACAACACAGTCATTACTCAAAAAAACCTTTGATGGACGTGCATCACTGCTGGGTTTAAATCCTACCTTTGACGTTTCCTCCAACTTGCAGCAGAAACATCCCTAATTGCTCAAGTCCAGGGTCAGAACAGTGCATTGGAAGAGGCACGGCTCGTTGAGCCCCAAAAGCCTGGGCTTTAGCACCATTCCATCCCTGCACCTCACTGAGGCTTTTCTCGTGCAGAATGGGGGCTTGGAACGCTCTTTACAATGCTGCTGGGAGAAAGGCAAAGCATCCGGCCTGGTGCTGGGCACGCAGCTGGCCTCCGCGAAGGCCGCTTCTCTTCTCCCAGGGAAGGTCTGTCCGCACTGTGAAGGCTCATGTGATTCAGGATGTTGAGCTTGAGAAAAGCAAGAAATGATGCTGCCTCTGATAGTCAAGGGAAGTCAGGAATGAAGACGGTTTTGTCAGAGAAAAAGGTCACTCATCACCTCTCCCTAGAGTCCTATAAAGATGATGAACAAAATCCTACATTGGGATCTCACTGGAAACTCAAAGCTTCCGCTGGTAGGTCTCCAAACTGGACAAGATACCCTTGGTTTTAGGAGGAAAAAGCTACTTATATACCAAATTGAGTGCAAGTGGTCACCCCTGGAGCCCTTGGGACAGTCTCTTGCTGTAACTCCTACTGGTATCAAATCTCACTCCCGTTCTGCAATAAACTTCAGTCCAATCAGGACATTAAGTCATAGGGTCAGTAGGGAACCCATCCTTAGAGGCTTACTGCAGAGACCTGAGGGCACACCGCGCAGACTGACCTCAGAACACTCTAGAAGACGGCAACACCGTGCGGAGCCAAAACCGAGCATGGCACCATTATAAACACACTGAAGGGTTTATGTAATTAAAACAATAATAAAAATGAAAGTTAGGTTTATTTTAATCGACAATTATCCTTGTAATGGCTGTTAATAATTCTAGGCGGCATGTTCTAAGATTTAATTAGCAAAAATGCAATTGCGCTCAGGAATACTACCTAACGCACTATCACAGAGCATTAGCGATCGCAGGTTTTGGGGATTTCTAGGCAGAGGAGGGGGTGGGGAGCACTCTCAAGGGAAAGTTCACCTTCCCCAAACTGCCAGTTCCTGGCCAGACAGATCCCAAGGCAGAGTTTCTATGAGGTGCTACAGGTGATTTTAAGGTTCATCTGATGCTGAGTGACCCACAGAGAAGTTGCCCAGAAAACCTGACCAGGGTAGTAACAGAACACGAAGCACAGGGTGTGAAGAAACGTGATGTCTCAGTGCGAGGCCAGGCTCCTGACCTTTGACAGACAAGGGAAAGACGGGAAGAGAGGTTGGTTTTATCAAGGAATGGTGCGCATTTCTTCTTGAAGACGTTGATTTTTGGGAGGCACTGGGATGCCCCAGGGATGAAAACAGAAAGTACCATCTAGCATTTCCTGAGCGCTTCCCATGTGTCAGGCATTACAGAAAGACGCTTCTATGTGCTTTTTTAGCTAACCACCTCCCACCATGAGTGGGGTGGAGATTACCATCCCAGTGCTGGAACTTGGGAATGAGGTCCTGAGCCCTTCCTATCCGGGCTTTCAGCCTGAGACATTTCCACTTTGAAATGATGAGTGTTTCTCTTTCCTCACTTCCCCCGGCCCCTGGTCCCAGGCCTGTCCTTCACTTCTCCGGGATCCTGTATGTCACAACCCCGCCCATCTCCATTCAGACAAACCTTCATTCACTGAGAAGCAGCTTTCATGCAGACTAGGCACGAAGGCCTTGGGGCTGGGTGTTCCTGGCTGCCATGTTTCTCTGGGCCTGAATTGTCTCATCTGTATAATAGGGATAATAGTAGTGTATCCTGTTCTCTTCCCGGGGAGTTATTTTATTTATAGTCTGTAAGCTTTCCTCCATCATCCTGGAAATATTTATTGCTCAAAATAGATTTCTCACCCATATCAACATTTTCCTGAGGATTACAAATCACCTTGACACCTTTTTAAAAATTAAAAAAGGAGTCATCCTAGCCGCAGAATGTTCGAAAAGTCATTTGCCTTTCATGTTGTTTCTGAGTGGTTGTCTTGGCAACCAAGCTGTATGTGCAGAACATGATTGTTGAGAAAGGAGGATGAGGAGCGCGGGTGGTCAGAGGCTCTGGGAGACGCCAGGGAGGCGGGCCACAGAACACGCACGAGCTTGGGCGTCGGGTGGCCGCATTCCCAATCCAGCTCCACCACCCCTAAGCCAGCAAGTTCATCTCCCGAAGTCTGTACCCCTTCACCCATAAAATAGAGAACATGACATAGATCACATGAGGTTTGGGAAAGTACTAAATGAGGCAGAAGAACTAAGGTGCCTGGCCCAGTGCTCACCCCATGGGAAGCGCCCAATATTTATTTATTTAGTATTTTAAGTAGTTTATTGTCAAATTGGTTAACATACAACACCCAGTGCTCTTCCCCACAAGTGCCCTCCTCCATCACCACCACCTCTTTTCCCTCCTCCCCCTTCAACCCTCAGTACGTTTTCAGTATTCAATAGTCTCTCAAGTTTTGCGTCCCTCTCTCTCCCCAACTCTCTTTCCCTCTTCCCCTCCCCTTGGTCCTCCATTAGGTTTCTCCTGTTCTCCTGTTAGACCTATGAGTACAAACATATGGTATCTGTCCTTCTCTGCCTGACTTATTTCGCTTAGCATGACACCCTCGAGGTCCATCCACTTTCCTACAAATGGTCGTATTTCATTCTTTCTCATTGCCATGTAGTACTCCATTGTATATATATACCACATCTTCTTGATCCACTCATCAGGTGATGGACATTTAGGCTCTTTCCATGATTTGGCTATTATTGACAGTGCTGCTATGAACATTGGGGTACATGTGCCTCTATGCATCAGCACTCCTGTATCCCTTGGGTAAATCTCTAGCAGTGCTATTGCTGGGTCATAAGGGAGTTCTATGGATAGTTTTTCAAGGAACCTCCACACTGTTTTCCAGAGCGGCTGCAATATTTAAAATGCGAGCTTTTAAGCTGATTAACAGTGGGCACTCTGGAGCCTGACCGCCTGGGTTTGAATCCTGGCTCTGTCCATCACTAGCTGCATCAGGCAAGTGATTAAATCTCCATGCACCTCGCCTTTCTCATCTGTAAAGTGGGTATCCTCAGAGCACATAATCCTTAGGACTCTGAGAATCCTGGTGCAATACAGAAGGGTTGGCTATTAATCATGGAAAGAGCCTAAATGTCCATCAACCGATGAATGGATCAAGAAGATGTGGTTTATCTATATAATGGAGTACTACATGGCAATGAGAACAAAAAGAAATCTGACCATTTGTAGCAAAACGAATGGACCTCGAGGGTGTCATGCCAAGCGAAATAAGTCAGGCGGAGAAGGACAGATACTGTATGTTGTCACTCATAGGTCTAACAGGAGAAACCTAACAGGAGACCATGGGAAAGGGAAAGAGGGGGAAAAGAGTTGGGGAGAGGGAGGGAGACAAATCATGAGAGACTTTTGAATGCTGAGAACAAACTGAGGGCTGAAGAGGGAGGGGGGAATGGGTAGGGGGGTGATGGTCATAGAGAGGGGCACTGGGTGTTATATGGAAATTAACTTGGTAATAAATATATTAAAAATGAATAAACATTAAAAAATTTAAAAATAAAAATTAAATTTAAAAAAAGGGTTGGCTATTGTAGTTCATTGTTAACATTACCAAAGATATTTACAGCAACGGAAAAGAGGAGATTCATATCTACAAGATAAAGTCATCTGCAGTTATATTTACCCTTGCCAGGAAAAAAAATCCACTTTAACTCAGTTGTGATCATCTAAATAAGCGTTTCTAGAAAACTTAACGTGGGCCAGGTACTGAGGAGAGGCTAGGGACCAGAGTCCATGATGAATAGAACAGCTGATGTTCTCGAGGAATCCATGGTCTACCAGATATTCATTATCCGTAAGAAGCTACCTCAGGGGCGCGTGGGTGACTCAGCTGGTTAAGTTTCCGGCTTCGGCTCAGTTCATGATCTCACAGTTCATGGGTTCGAGCCCGGCATTGGACTCTGTGCTGACAGCTCGGAGCCTGGAGCCTGCTTCGGATTCTGTGTCTCCCTCTCTCTCTGACCCGCCCTGCTTGCGCTATCTCTCTCTGTCTCTCAAAAATAAATAAAAAAATTAAAAAAATAAAAATAAAAACAAAGAAGCTACCTCAAAACATAGCAGCTTAAAACCGAAATATTTCCTGTCTCACCCAGTCTCAGCATCAGGGATCCGAGAGCACATTAGCTGGGTGGTTCTAGCTCAGGATCACTCTTGAGTTTGCAGTCAAGTTGTCAGTTGGGGCTGCAGACATCTGAACACTTGGGATCTGTTTCCAAAATGGCTCACTCAGACCCACGTGGCAGGTGATGCTGGCTGTTTACAGGAAACCTCAGCTCCTCGCCACATGGACCTCCTGACCGGGCAGCTTCAATGTCTTTACAACATGGAGGCTGGCTTCTTCCAGAGTGAGTTGTCAAGAGAGAACCTAGGGTGTCTTTTACGGCTTGGCCTCAGCAGTGACACAGTGTTGGAGCGCCAGAGTGGCTCCGTTGGTCAAGCATCTGACTCGATCTTGGCTCAGGTTATAAAATCACGGTTTGTGAGTTCGAGCCCTGCATCGAGTTCTGCAATGATGCTGCAGAGCCTGCTATGGATTCGGTCTCTCCTTCTCTCTGCCCTTCCCCCGCTTGTGCTCTCTTTCTCAAAAAATAAACACGTTTTTAAAAAGTGGCCTGGTGTCATTTCTGCAATGTCTATTTATTATACAGGTCAGCTCTATTCAACATGATTAGAGACTAGACAAGGGTGTGAATACTAGTGGACAGGGATTATTGGGGGATGTCTTGGAAACCAGTTACCATATCTGTAATTCTAGAATGGTATCAACTGGATTATGATGAACTCCAAGCGAATGTATAAGAACAGTCTAGCAGAAGTACAATGAAAAGGGAGAGAGAGGTGGGGAGGAAGAGTAGCCAGTTAGAGATGTTTGGAAGAGATGAGCCTTAAATTTGGTCTTAAAAATGAGTTGAAAATGGAGTTCTTCAGATAATGAGAGAAAAGCAAGATAGTAGAGATATTATCATCAGTCAAGGTACAGAGATATAAATAAACAATGGCGTGTGCATGTGTGTGTGATAGTCTGATATACCTAGGTAAAGCTTGGAGCTGGATGTGATGGAGAAGGACATGGAGACACGGGAAAGAGTCAAATGTTGGAGAATATCCTGCCAGTGAGCACTGGACAAGGTCCTAAAGATGGTGGGAAGAAACAAAACAGTTTTCACTAGCAAAGAGACACAATCTCAACTGTATCCGTAGAATATACTCTAACAACTTGTGTAGGGAAAGATTAACAGAAGACAGCTCAGAAGCATCAGAAAGCTTGGAAGATGCCTACAGAAAATGCAGATTCCCAGGGGTGCTTGAGTAGCTCAGTCAGTTAAGCATCTGACTCCTGGATTCAGTTCAGGTCATGATCTCACAGTTCATGAGTTTGAGCCCTGAGCCAGGCTCTCTGATGACAGCATGGAACGTGCTTGGGATTCTCTCTCTCTCTGCCCCTACCCTGCTCATGCTCGCTTGCGCGCACGCTCTCTCTCTCCTTTAAAATAAATACATTTTAAAAAAGAAAAAAGAAAAGATATTGCAGATTCCCAGAATCACACCCAGAGGTGGTAAGGATTCATCAGGTATGAAGCAGGGTCCAGAAATACGCACTCCCCCATATTTTTTGGCAATCCAAGAAACAGATTCTGAACTTTAAAAATAAACTCATGGTTACTAGGGGGGAAGCAGGTGGGGGCATGGGTTAAATAAGTGATGAAAATTATGGAGTATACTTGTTGTGATAAGCACCAGGTATTGTATGGGAGTGTTTAATCAGTATATTGCATACCTGAAACCAATATTACACTGTATGATAACTTGAATTTAAGTCAAAACTTAAAAATCTATTTTTTAAAATCTTTATTCTTAAACCAGAGCCCTGTGTGGTCCTGAAACAGGTGTCCCCAGACTACACCCCAAGAATCACTAAGGAGACACAGTAAGCACTGTATTTCTCAAGGTCTTGTTGGGTGAGTCATTTACACTGGATCACCAACCAGCTAACTGTTAGGAAACATGGCATTAGATAGTCCAAAACTTAAGTATACCACTTGAACTTGATACAGTTGGATGCACAGGGAGAGGAGACCTTTCTCAAAGATTAATACAAAAAAGAACTGATGGAAGATCAGGAGTTCTTTAGATAACCCTACACCTCATGGGCAGCTTATGACTGTGAAGCCTAGAAGGTTCCTTTTTAAACTTAGAAATGCCATTTCCATAAAAGCCACTCTAGGTCGGCTACTGTGAGATTCTGAGGAACCAGTATCAACGGGAGAGCTGAGTTACAGATTTCACATCTTCCCACAATGGAAACTTGGGAGGGAACCTTGTAAGAGCCTCCAGGCTGGTCTTTTCAGGTGACGGCCTTCTACACCAAGCGTCAATGTACATTATTCAGACCTTACAACTCCAGCCTAATGTGAGTTAGCTGGCTTCCACCTGAAACGCTTATTGTTCAGAAATCTGAGAAACCATCTTCCATAAACATAATTAAGTCTAGGGGCGCCTGGGTGGCCCTACTCGGTTGAGCATCCGACTTTGGCTCAGGTCATGATCTCACGGCTCATGGGTTTGAGCCCCGCGTCGGGCTCTGTGCTGACAGCTCAGAGCCTGGAGCCTGCTTCCGATTCTGTGTCTCCCTCTCACTCTGCCCCTACCCTGCTTATGCTCTGTCTCTCATAAATGAATAAATATTAAAAACATATATATATATAAAATTCTAGAGTGATGACGAAGGTAGAATGAATCAAGAAAAATGTGATCATGGATCTATAAACATATTCCTCCTCCGATCAGTGGCAACGAATCCCCTTCCTCTCACGTCTGGCAAGAAGCATTCTGTATTTAGCTGTGTGAAGCTTGGGGGGGAATGGTCACTGGAGCTTTTACGGATTGCCTGAACATCCCTCAGTACTTTCCATTATGAAACGAAGCATTTAAAAGCACTGGGAGTTCTGATTTGTGAACTGGACTGTTACAGTGGTTTAATTTCCTGAAATATAGCTGCCTTCTTAACTAATAGATTTTTCAATGCACTGAGGAGAAAATTGCATTAGCTCCTGCGTAGCCTGGACTTAATATTTTTAGAAGCTGCAATTCTTCTTATTATAGTGCACAGTATGTATTTATGTATGTATACTTAGCACAGTTTCTGACACACAGAAGGCACTCGATGATTAGTTCTGAAAAAGTAAAACCATACAAGTACCCAGGTGGTGTGTCCCGAGGACCATTCCTTGGGACGGGGCTATACTGGTAAACCTGTTGCGTTCACTGACCATTCATTCATCCCTTCAAACACAAGATGACTGCTTACAGAGACAAAATCAATCCTTTCCAAAAAAGCATTATTACAGCGTGCAGGGTACTGGTTTGTGTTAATGGGGACTCCAGGTGGTAGGGAATGGAACGGGGGATATCCTGGTGGTTCTAGTTCTAAGTTAGACAGTGTGGCGTTTGATCAGTGTCTGTCATAACCTGTTTGTCTATAGTCTTTAAGTGTGTGTGTGTGTGTGTGTGTGTGTGTGTGCGCGCGCGTGCGCGTGTGCCTGTGTTCACAGAAAGACGGCTTGGGTGACCTAGCAGCAAGAATCTCAACTAGAGAGAACACAGGATTTGGGAGTTAGAAAGACCAGGCTTAACCAGCTAAAAACCCACCCATTCCCTCATCTCTCTATCTCCCTATCTCTCTCTCTCTCTCTCTCTCTTTCTCTCTCTCCCTCCCTCCCTCCCTCTCAATACCTGCTCAAAGTGCTAAAAAATGGAGATAATCATTTTGCTAGTAAATGCATGTTTCCCTGTTACTATAAATTTATTCTTCAGCATGCATTCATAACAAGGCAAAAATTGCTTTTTTTGTGAGGCCAAAAAAAATCTTGGATATTACCATGATTTGTCACTAAAATCTCACAGGGAGGGGTGCAACTGGGGGGAAAATGCATCTAAATAAGCTTCTAGGGAAAGGCTGAGAATTCCTTTTTTTTTTAAGGTTGAGAAACTTTGCTCTACAGGATTACTGGACACCAAGTTCACCACAAAACAGAAAAGTGTCCAAAAACACAAGCCCAAGCCCCAAATCTGCTGAGCTGAGCAGTTCTTCCTGAACTTACTCAGAAGGCAGGTTAATCACAAAACACTACAGTTACCTGTTCTCAAATTCATCTAGAGAGTTTAGGAGAACTCTTACTTGCCCAGGCTTCCCTCTCTCCTACTCCAACCACTTCCTGCACAGGGAACCTTCTAAGAACCACCCTGGGAGCCTGCAATTAAGGAGACGCCATGCTGCTCTGCGTTAATGAGGCGCTTTACATTTTCAGAGGGCTTTGTAATCCTTGGGAGGTGAAGCTCTCTCCTGTGACACTCGCAGGTCCCAGCTTCAGAGATCTACCCTGAGGTCAACTGGACTCTAAACCCAAGGGAGGGCAACCTGGAGGGTTAAGGAGGGTGAACCAGAGGTGCCACCTAATTAATTTCTCGTAGGTTTTAAAACGATTCTTGCTCGTAAAACATGGAAGGTGAAACTATCCTGGTATAGGACAGATCCAAAGGAAAGCCTTGTCAAAGATGAACATAATTTCTCCTAACAACCAAAATGACCCTCTCCACTGGTCACCCTGAAAAGATGGTGCCTCTACTCAGCCCTTGTAACACATCTAATAAACATTAACGAAAAGTCTTATTGCAATTCAAAATATTTTTACCTTGACCTTGAAGCCTCAGACTATGGTTGCATTGACATTCACCTCCACAACAGGCCCTTACCATTTATGTGAAGGGTTGCCAAGGAAACCAGGTGTTGAGAATAGCTGTCTAACTTGCCTAGATTTAGAATTTATCATACGTGAGGATGCACAAGGGGAATGAATGTCACCCTTGGAAAGTACCACAGAAGATGGTACACGGCACAAGATAATTCCATTAAGCCTGTACTGTCCACTTGGGGGTTTGGTTACCGATCAAAGTAATTCCTAACGCTCTAAATCCCTCTTCAAAAAATAAAGATCACCTAATTCTCAAAGTGACTCATTTATCTAATCATTCACTGTGTATGCCAAACTCTCCCCTAGACGTGAAGGAAAGAGCAGTGGATGTGGAATGTTCCTATTTCTTAGGAGACCACAGATAAAAAGGGAAGAGTAACATTATATTTGTGATGATGATAATATGGCCTTTGTTGAATGCTCACTATATAACAGACCCTAGAAGCAATTTATCAGTATTATCTTTTAACTTGCACAATAACCCTATAAAGAAGACATGAAAGAAATCACACAATCTTGAGGAATTGTAAGAGCTGGGACTACAAATCAGATTTGATTCCAAAAATCTTAATCGTTTTGGAAACTGACTCAAATAAGATATTCAAACGATCATCAGGCAGAAAAAGCTATAAATAAAGTCTCACCAGAATTCTTGGGGATGGGGCAAACCGGCTGGACCTGGAAATAGGAAGTACAGTCAGAAAAGGCAAAGGTAACTACTACCATGAGCACATACTTTCAGCACAAAGGTACATTCCACAAGTCACGGTCACACAACCGGCGAGGAGTCGCGTCCCTTCTTGGTACAAATGTCTCCCCGACATCTACGAGGCTGCAAGTGACTGGTAAGTTCCAAGAAGAAAACTGTTAATAACACCAAAATCAAATGTAGAAAGGGAAGATTGAAAAATAGACCCAAAGAGAGTTAAGATGAATTCTTAGTTTCTATTCCTCAGCACGTAAAGAGAATGTCCGAGAACATCTCAGCCTCTGATGCTCAGCCTTTATGGGAACAGTGGGCTCAAGGGCAGGCCTTCCCGTTGTTCTGCGGGTGTTGTTTTGTGTTGGTGAAGTTTATCAAGTGATTCTTAGGAGCAACTGAGTCCGAGTTATGCACACAACCATTGGGGAAGTGAGCCAACCAATCAATTCTAACTCCTCGCTGGGAGATCTAATTAATGACGGCACAGCTGTGGACCTTCGGTTCTTTTCTGTTTGCACAGACACTGTCAAGTTCCCATACAGAGTATTTTTGTTGTTGTTGTCGTCTCTCTTAATTCCCTGGTGTGGGAATATTAAAGCATTCTTGATCTGAAAGCAACATGGAATAAAGACACGAGTGCTGTGCTCAGAGTTGGAAAACACATGCTGGGAACCAGGTCAATTCCCGTCTCTCTCAGATTCTGCACTGAAAGAGAGGGGCAAAGCCCAGGTTCTGGGAGCCTGAAAACCGGAGGATGTGTGGGGAAGCACCAAGCAGAGTGCCTGACCGAATCTGCACTCACAGCTGCTACTTGATTCTGAATATAGACGTAGGAATATTTCTTTACGTGACAAGTAGAATAAAGGCCTGATCACAGTGAGCAACTTGAAACGCCAGCGCCTTACCACATCTGCCACCGCTGGTGACTTCCTTTTGCTCCTGTGTAATGGCTGGTTTGGAGGGTAGGACTTATGTATTATGTATATGTAATGTAAAGGCGACAGGCACACTCTGGGACACAATGTACGTTAGGTAATAACACCACATTAATAATAACGGGAGGAGAAAGGGGGAGTTGCGGCAGCGCTATTATGCCCATGAATAAGATGTTGATCATTGCTTGCTATTTTCTCTTCAAACATATTATTTAGTCAGTAGTGAGCAGATTTAAAACCCACTGGGGTTCTTGAATTCAGCCTGGCTGAGTGGTTAAATCCAATGAAAATATCCTAGTTAGATGAGTTTTTAGCTGAGGGAGTTGAGCATTTTAAAGGAAACTTAACAGGGCAGTTTGTGAAGACGTCCACCTTTCAAAAATGGAAAGGGGCATAATGATGATAATACATGCACGGCATTCTCTGGTTTACAATGCGGTTTCAGATCATGCCATTTGATTCTTGAAATAACCGTGAATTAAGGAAAGAATTCCTAGCCCCACTTTACATACAGGAAGCAAAGACTCAAAAACAGCACTGTCCAAAGTCACACAGCTAGGAAATGGCAGGGTTGAAACTCATCTCTTCTGACCTTCAGGAAAATCGCTTTTATAAGGTCCCCCTGTAATGCTTTGACTTCATCATGGTAAGCGGACAGAACTTAAACGCTGAGTATTGTCTCTTGTTCCTTATAGCAAGAAAACTCACATTCGGACATGTCTGTGCACCTTTTTGTCCAAGAACCAAGCTGGTTACATGGTGCAGCAAGGGATGAAAACTTGAAAAATTCAAAGTTTCTGCAGAAATAATTCTAGCTTGCTTCCCACGTTTCCAATAGAAAACAAAGAATCTGGCCCTTCAGTGTCCCGAATGAGGTAAGAGAGAGTGGTGAGTGGACGTCGCCCTGGGTCCACCGGTAAGGTACCCAGAACAGGCAACGTCTGGGTGTGTCATGTGACTGGGAATTAAAAGATGTAAATGTAATTGGCTGGCCTCCGACTTAGTGGCTTGACTTTTCCACCCCATCGCCTTCAAGAGCATCGTGATCAGGGCTTGCCTAAACAGCAGACTCACCCCCAATTTCGTCAGGTTTTAGTGCACTAGTGCCCATCTGGGGCCGATTTTGTCCCCTATGGGGCATTTGGCAATGCTGAGGGCATGTTTGGTTGCCACATCCTGAGGCTCTGGAAGAGCTACTGGCATCTAGTGGGTAGAAGCCAGGGATGCTGCCTGACACCCTCAGGTAGGACAGCCCCCATGACGAACGATGATCTGCCCCAAAATGTCAGTGGTGCTAAGTAAGGTTGAGGCACCTTGTTGAGAAATACTAGTGAAAACTTGAGAAACGTGTACAGATTAACAGAAAACTTGAGAAATGTGCACAGATGAACAGGCAAAACACTGATTTGATCCTAGTCCCTAGTACAAGTTTGCCTCAGTTTTGAGGCAAATACTGGAAAAGACTGCACTGCCCAGAGTTAGGGAACTACGCCTGAGGAGGAAGAAGGCAAGGGTTTAAAGTCCTCAGCATCGGGAGCTAAAGGAAGAGAAGTGGGACCCCCACCCCTCCACAAATAAGACACAGGGTCAGTGAGGCTTCGAAGTTGGAGCACAAAGTTTTGACAGTACGATTGCCCAGAGGCTGATTCAAGGAGGACTCTCCTGGCTGGAAGCATGGCTTCCCCTCTCTCAGCAAGAGGGATCCACATTTCAACTTGACCTAGGTACCTTCTCTGCCCAGGAGAGAAGCCTCATCCTAAACACAACCCTCATAAACACTCCTACCTAAGCCGGGGCTCTCTCACACCAGAGCCCCAAATGTTAGGGTCCCTCCCATACTTGTTCTATAAAAAGCAGAGTAGTTTCCTTCGGCTTCGTCACAGCCCCAGGATGCCCCTAGCTGTGTCCCAACTGGGCTCACCTCTTACTCAGCAGGATGCCTAAAGAATGATCACTTGTTCACCTGATGATGCCGCATTATGCAGTAATCTAGGGGGGGGAAATCACATTAATTATGAACACTTCTTCATTTTGGACAGCTTCCAGTAACACATTATGCTCCCTAGGTGGATATCCAGATGACAGACAGAACTCTTGCTCTTCGTGGGAAAATGTGTTCCTTTGTCAGTTTCCCTCAATACAGATGACACCACCACACACCCGCCAGCTCCTTCCAGGATTCTAGGAAGTGAACTTCATTCTTCTCTCCCTCTACTGCCACACCCAACAGGTCGAAACCCTGTCAACGTCAGCTGTACAAAATCAATCTGCCTTTAATACCAGTCACCTGAAGGAAGAAAAGTGGTCTAGGGAAAGGACTCTTTTTTTTTTTTAATTTTTTATGTTATTATGTTATTTTTATTTTAAATTTTTAGGGTTTTTGTTATTTATTTTTGAGACACAGAGAGAGACAGCACAAGCAGGGGAGGGTCAGAGAGAGAGGGAGACACAGAATCCAAAGCAGGCTCCAGACTCTGGGCTAGCTGTCAGCACATAGCCTGATATGGGGCTTGAACCCACAAACCGTGAGATCATGACTTGAGCTGAAGCCGGACACTTAACCGACTGAGCCACCCAGGCGCCCCTAGGGAGGGGTCTCTTAACCAAAACATGTCTATACCTTGTATTGTTTATTTTTCACTCATCCACCGTGAATCCTGCCCCCAGGATCCATACTGTCCCGAGAACCTTCAGATCAGGGTCTTGGACTTAATTGTTCATTTTAGCAATCCCCCACAGCACAAAGAGTTGGCATTCTGTTTCAAGTTATCTAAGAAGTAAGAGAATCAGAACCTCAGGAAGGAACTGACAATGCTCATCTCATTCAGCTCCCCCTCTGTCCTCAAACCCACTGAACAGATCAGGGACACTGATTTTTTGCAGTTAGGCCCACACTCATCTGCTCTAAGCATCCTTCTCGCTGCCTTTACCCTGTGGGCAACTTACACATACACACCTATACCCCCATCTGAGCATCCTTTGTGGCAGATTCACTGCGTCACCTCAGACACTTCTCTAGCACTTTCTAAGATAGTCTGCATATAGCAGACATTCAACTTGTTGGCCTTACTGTGGATATACTGGCTATGTGGACACTGAAGACCAGAAGGTAAGAAATAATCAAACTTTTCTCCTACGGGCATCCTGAGAAGTCCTGGGTGACCGTGAACCGGTTTATTAGTTTCTTCTACTATCAGAAAACCTTGTTTTTCACTTATGGAGGCCAGACAGATAAAAGAAACACATTTCTTTCTTTTCTGACAGAAAAAGCACGATGATGAGGGTATTAAGTTTTACAGCAAAGCTCAGCAGATAATAAGCAGACAAAGGAGTCCTGCTTGGGGAAGGGTATTCTCTCCTTAGGGCAGTGAAAGCCTGTCATTAATTCACAGAGCAAGATAAAAAGCTCTTACGCCTTCTCTCCACCCTCTTCCTCAAACCTCCGTTCTGGATAATGATGTACCCAGCACGGGAACGCCCCTCTCTTTCCCCTTCCCCTCTGGAAATCCGCACTAGCCTCCAAGGCCCAGCTCCAAATCCCATTTCTTCTGGGAAGCCGTCCCCAGCTATCCAGCCTATAACTGACTGGTATTGCATGTCTCCTATTTTTCTTCGCTTTCACTAAATTCCTGGGGAAGACATTAGCTGTTCTGTCTCTGCACACTCCTGGAATAGTGTGCACTCAGCAAATCCTTATCTGCTCATTGACTTATACCAAGTCCAGAGCTGAGTTGCTTCCTCTTAATTGAGAGTTCAGCCACCTATTAATTAGAGTCAGCATCAGGCTTTCCCCTAGCCAGCCAGTCTCCCTGGGCGACTGAGAACACAGAAACCATTGGCAGTCTGTCTACCTTGATCCCGGAGGGGCTGGGAACTTCCCCACGTACAGACTGAGTGCCTTGGGAAATCCCAATGAAGTTACTCATCGCAAACTCCAAACCAGTTAACTCAGAAATCACAGATTAAAAAGAGTAAGTAAAGAAAGAACAACACTTATATATATAGTGGTTATCCTTGCTTCCTAAATATGCATTTTCTTCTCACAAGAAACTTGCAAAGGGAAGTGTGAGAGACCATACTGCCTGTCCACCCAGAGCTCTTCCCGCTCTCCAATGGAAAGGCTGCAGACACACAGAAACCTTCACTTTCCCTGTCTCCCCTGAAGACAGGTCGTGGACACAGGACAATCCTGACCCATGCACCTGAGGGGAAGTGGGTAGGGAGATTTGAGAGTCCCTCCCTGAGAGAGAGAGAGAGAGAAAGCACACGCGCTCCGCAGTAGCTTTCCTTTTCCTTTCCAATGTCCTAAGAGGAGATGCCTCCTGGATTTTGCTATGGCCTCCGTGACCAGGAGGAGGCCAAGAGAACCCCAAGACAGCTACTGTCTCTCATGGAACTGCCAATCCTTGGGCTTCTTGCTATGTAAGAAAATGAATAGGTTGTGTAAGTCATATACCAAAAGCAATCTAAATGATGGGAGATCATGTGGAAGGCTGGGAACAACACCTCTGTACCTTCTCTTTGAGAACTGTCACAGTTTAAAACAGTGAGTCTAGAATAGATGGTCCTGTAATACCCAAGATTTCTTTATCGTCCCCAAAAACCAGAAACCGCCAGGGAGACCAAGTCACGCATGCAAAAGCAAAGGGCTTTATTATGGGTTTAGGCTCGCCGGGGCCTAAACTCAGGCTCACAGACTTTACCGGCGTGGTGGATCCATTGACAGCAGGTTTATCCAATTACAACATTTAGAGTGTTAACCAATCACAGAGTAGGCCCAGGACCCAGGACCCTCATATAGGGTGTAACTAGCCTTAAGCAATAGGCCTGCCCTTAGGAATGTTAAGGGTATTATAAGGGTGGTCCCTCTTGCCTGGGGCAATGTGTGCCCTTCTATTGTCTCAAACCTGCATCCTTACAGTCCAACTGTCCTCTGACCACATACATAATGCAAAAAAGAGTCACTGGGGGTGCTACAGAGAGCAGGAGGCAAGTCCTCAGTGACCTGCTTTCCCATCATCCTTCTTTACCTTTCCCACGGGAACATCCCAAGCATGATCAAAGCAAAGATGGTGGACTTACTAAAATGCACAAAGCCCCCATGAAATTCCTGGGCGTTCGTCCAACCAGATTCCCACCTGTGACACCTTCTTACAGCAACGGTGGCTCCCTGACAGGCATGATTCACAGGCAGACGAACCAAACCCCACAGTGTGCGTGCGCTCTCCTACCTTCGAACACGCCACGCTGCACACCACACCGGGAGAACCAGGTTTCTTCTCTGGGTACCTGCTTGAGATCACTATTTTCTCTTTGTTTTTCTCCTTCTCCTCCTCTCTTCATTCAGAAGGAAGAACAGTTTTTAAAAGCTGTGCTGACTATATAAATTCTGTATAATCAACAATGGCAAAAAAGAACAACAATCCTGTACCCAGAGGAAAGCTATTAAACGATGCTCTATGTGCTTCCTTTTTCAATAATTATATAACTACACAGATGGCTTTAAATTGGGGGTAGGGGTGGAAAGTAGCTTTGGGCCTTTTTTTATTTTAACTTCATATTCCATCACAAGTATTTTCCCTCTTCATTGATTCAAGTAACATTCAACCTTGTTACTAAAGCAATAAGGATCACATCAAAAGAGATTTTACGGGGCACCTGGGTGGCTCAGTTGGTTGAGCATCCAGTTTCGGCTCAGGTCATGATCTCACAGCTCATGAGTTCCAGCCCCACGTTGGGCTCTGTGCTACAGCTCAGAACCTGGAGCCTGCTTCGGATTCTGTGTCTCCCTCTCTCTCTGACCCTCCTCTACTCACACTGTCTCTCTCTGTCTCACAAAAATAAATTTAAAAAAAAAACATTAAAAAAATTAAAACAACAAAAAAGAGATTTTGAAAAGTTTCAAATATCTCATTGTGAAAATGTACCCTAATCTACCTTTACACCACTATTGGGATTTAAGTTGTGTCTAATTTTTGTTCCTATAAACAATGACATCATGAAACCAACCCTCTGACTCCTCCTCTATTTCCCCAGAACAGAGACTTTCTGTATCCTACAGCTTGCTTATATTTTTGAAGAATCTTGGTAAGTACTGCCACACTATTAAAAAGAAAACTATTCTGATGTTCATTTATAGCAGACGCTTTCACAAGAGTCGGTCTGACTGGATACTTGCCAGTATTGGGTAATACATTTGTTTAAAGCCTTTGCCATTTAGATATAAAAACCTCATTTTTCTATTTCTTTGAATACACAGCAATGCTGTTGTAACACTACATACACCTTTTTACCATTTACTTTTCTTTTTTTGTGAATTCCTTTATTCTTATCCTTTCCCCATCTTTCCATTGGTCTATTTTCCCTATTGATTTGTGAGCACTATGTGTTATACGCTTTGTGGGTTTCAAGTACCATTTTCCCAATTTATCACATGCCACGTAATATTGTTTCAGTTACCGACAGGCATTTGGAATTTTTTTTCCATTTTAATTAAATACACTGGAGTTTACCTTCGACTATACTTTTCCCCATTTCTTTTTGGCATATACAAATTTTCCTCACCCTTGAATGAAAATTTTCATAATTTTTTCTTCTAGTTTTAATGCTTCCCCTTTTAAATGTAAAAGTCTTCCAACTATCCAACATTTATTTTTTTGTATCTGGTATTATCCTATTTGATCCTTTCCCAAATGCTCAATCTTCACAATCATGCCTTTTGCTACATAATCCACGCTTTCTCTACCAGTTGGAAATTCTTCCTTGAGCAAAGGTTGATAATTACCCAGAACAAAAGATATCACTCTTTCCTTTCATATTCACAGCTGATAGAAGTAATAGCTCCTGGGACACCTCCCTGCAGCATTCTTATTAAGACTCCTTCATTCAAACATTTGCTTAGAGTCAATTATGCGCAAGCACTATGCTAACAGCAGAGACAAGGAGGTTAAGAACAGAGGGGTCCATCCAAGTGGACTGCACGCTGCAGTAGATGAGTCAAGCTTATAACGAATACTTGGGCATTGAGGGTATTTAAGGAATAATCATACGAGAGAGGTGTTTAACGAATCATCGTACAATGACAAGTGCTATGAAAAAGGAAGAGGACTGGCATTACAACTCTGAGAACCCAACGTGAATAGAACGTTGGGCCAAGAATAGTTTCCTTGAGACTTAGACTGAGCTTTATTTTTTTTTAATGTTTTATTTATTTTTGATACAGACAGAGACAGCATGAGAGGGGGAGGCGCAGAGAGAGAAGGAGACACAGAACCGGAAGCAGGTTCCAGGCTCTGAGCTAGCTGTCAGCACAGAGCCTGACGCGGGGCTCGAACCCACGAACGTGAGATCTGACCTGAGCCGAAGTCGGAAGCATAACCAACTGAGCCACCCAGGCGCCTCTAGACTGAGCTTTAAACAGTCAGTGGGGAGGGAGGGGAGGAGGGAAGACCTCTATTCTAGGTAACACGGTGAACTAGACAACCTCAAAGCTTTCTCAGTGAAATATATACAGTATATATGCATATGGAGTATGTACATACAGTATTACATGTTACATACAATGTATGCATATGATATCCATCCCATGTGTGTTTATTATATATACCTAATACACATAATATATACTAAAATATATATTCTACATATACAACTAAACTACACCCATGTATGGCATGGCGTTTTACAGAGTGTTATGTTCTAGGACTCAAAACCTAGACATACCATCAGGTAGAAGGGCTCTGATCCTGTTTTCACCTCCTAACTGATAGGTCTTGGCCAGATTGCCTCTAGTTTCAGGTTCCTCATCTGCAATATGGGATCACAACAGCACTGATCTTAAAGAACGCCTGTGATCACTGAAAAAGCTAGACCACATTAAGTACTTAGTACTGTATCTGGTACATAAGTACCAGAGAAGTGCCAGCTACTACTGTTATTTTCTTACCCCTTTCTGTGTATATTGCTGTATCCCATCTTCTTTATTGTTTAGCTTACTAGTATTTTCTCCACTCCTCATTACTACATTTCCCAGAGAACTGCCGTTTCCTCCACATGGACCCAGCTTTCCAACATGTAATTCTAGTTTTCTGTTTTTCATCTTCCTCACTTCACAGACTTCTGTCATTAACTTTATTTTCCTTCTGCTTTCCTTAGGTCCACACCATTGTTCTTGTTCAAATTATCGAGTGGAATGTGAGGTTCATTTATCATCATCTTTGTGTTTGAATAATGAAGGCACTGAAGGCTATTAAAACATCTCCAATGACAGCTTTGAGACATTCCATAGGCTTTACTGTGAAATATTCCTCTTTTGTGGTTTTCAAAATAGGCTATAATTTTTAGTTTTATTTCCTTTTGAATTAAATAAGCATTTAGAAAAATTCTTTACCTTCCCCTAATTTCCAGGTATTTGGAGTGCCCCATCGAAAAGTTTGTGATATGTAGTACTAATTCACTGCATCCAAGAGTGGGGCGTGTATAATCTTTATGGTTTGGAATGTAATGAGTTTTTTCTGTGCTCTCAATTTACGTAATTTTTTCATAAACACAAAAATCCATTTTTATTCCATTTTATGGATATGAGTTTTGATATCTACTCATAATGATTATATTCTGATAAAACTGCCTCTGTCATCAGCAATATGATTTGCCTTGTTAGTGCCTAAAACTCTACCGATATATCCTATGTTTTTATCAGTTTCTGCTTTATTTGAAAGCTTTCTACTTGGAAAACAGCTTGGCTATTATCTCCTCTTATGGATACCACAATTAGCCATTCAAGATTACTAATTTCAATTAAATAAATTTTATATTTGAGATGGTCTACAGTTAACATATCTGTATTTTTCTTCATATGTCCGAGACATCCTCACATCAATTTTATTTTTAAATTTTATAATTCATTGTAGGTATGTTTCTTGAAGACTGCAAGCATACAGCTAAGAGATGGCTATCCAATCAAGCATCTAGGTTTTTCTCCAGTGACAGAAGCTTCCCGCTTGTATATTTGTTGAAATAAATAATGTTAGTTTTGCTTCTGGAATAGTATTTTTGTGCATGATTTTTCAGCTTTGAGCAAAAATTTACATATGTCATAATCACCCCTTTTAAATGAACAATTCAACAAACGCATACAGTCTGCAACCAACGCACAACCACGTCACACAACAACGCAATCACCTTCCCCCTGCGTCCTCTTGTGCCCCCTTCGAGGTGACCCCACCGCCCTACTCTCTGGCTCCTAGTTACTTCTGTCTTGCTTTCAAGAATTCTGTATAAATGCAGTCACATAAAGTAGTCTTTGGTGTCTGGTGGCTTTTTTCACTCAGCATATTACTTTTGAGATTTACTCATATTGCTGTATCATATTCAATGCTAAGTAACGTTCCATCAAATGGTTTTATCACAACTGTTTTCTCTAGCTAACGGACATTTGCGTTCTATGAATAAAGCTGCCATGAATATTCACAGATAAATTTCTGTGGCATGTGTTTCTCTTTCTCTTGCATCGGTATCCAGGAGTGGTACTGGCGGCCTCACGGATGCTTCGCTGCTTACAAAACTGACAAATGGCCTTACAAAGTACCGTAGTCTGCGCTGTTCCACGTTCTCACCAACACTTTGTCCTGTCAGTCGTTTTCGTCTTAGCCACTGTCGGGGGTGTGAAGTAGTGTCCTGTGATGACCTTAGTTTGCATTTCCCTGGTGACAGGATGCTGAGCATTTTTTAGGGATTTACTGGCTATCTCTGTCTTCTCAGTGATGTCTCTTAAAATACGCTGCCCATTTTAAAATTGGGCCATTTGTCTTCTTGTTACCGTTGTACGAGTTCTCTCCTTATTCCAGATACATATCTTTCCTCAGACACATGCTTTGCAAATTTCCTCTCCAAGTCTGTGGCATGTCATCTTCTTATTAATGTCTCGGAACAAAAAAAAAACCTACCCGTTTAGACGAAGTGCAATTTATCAATATTTTTTCTCTTTTAGTTTGTGGGGTTTTTTTTTCATATCCCACTTAAAAAACCTTTGCCTAATCTAAGGTCTCTAAGATTTTCTCCTCTGTTTTCTTCTACCAGTTCTATTGTTTTTAGTTCTTACATTCACCTGTAATATTCATTTCAAGTTAGTTTTTGTATATGGTATGAAGAGGGTCAAGGTTCATTTTCTTCCACATATGGATATCTAATTCTCCCTACCTACTTTATATAGGCTTTATTTCACTTCCAATATTCACCTCCAACAACTCTGTTTTAATTCTATTTATAACTTTATCAGCGGTCACCTTTGACTTTTGCAGAAACATCTTACCTTTTCTCCCCCCGATGACCAGAGAGAAGGGTTACAAAATCTCACCTGAGTTACACAAAACACAACACACTTAGCAGCTTTTAAATCCAACAACACATCCCGACCTGTTTTAAAATGACTGATGGAGGGGCGCCTGGGTGGCTCAGTCGGTTAAGCGTCTGACCTCAGCTCAGACCATGATCTCGCAGTTCGTGGGTTCAAGTCCTGCATCAGGCTCTGTGCTGACAGCTCAGAGCCTGGAGCCTGCTTCAGGTTCTGTGTCTCCCTCTCTTTCTCTACCACTCTGTCTCTGTCTCTCAAAAATAAATAAACATTAAAAAATAAAAAAATAAAATAAAATAAAATGACTGATCGGACTCCAGTATTCAGTGCAGCATTATTTACAATAGCCAAGGGATGGATGCAACTAAGTGTCCACTGATAGATGAGTAGAAAAAGAATATTATTTGGCCATAAAAAATACCATCCATGGCAACATGGATGGCCCCTGACGGTATTATGATAAGTGAAATAAGTAAGACAGAGAAAAACAATTAAATATAATCCCCCTTACATGGGAATCTTGAAATAAAAAAGGTAGCAGAAACCCAAAACAAAAACAAAGCAAACACACACAAGCCAATCTCCTAGATCCAGATAAGGGATAGACCATTGGCAGAGCTGGGAGGTGTGGGACAGGCAAAACAGGTCCAAGTGGGAACCACCACCAAACAAGATGGTTTTGTGTGTGTGTGCGTGTGTGTGTGTGTGTGTGTGTGTGTGTGTGTGTGTGTTTTAAAGAACAACTTCAAGCATTTGCAGTCATTTTTGCAACTGACTTAAAACAATTATTTATAGATCATTCCATGTGTAACTTCTGCCTGCCCCTTTAGAACAAGACCTCTTCATTCCTGAATATTCATTTTAAGGACTGTTTTGGTTGGCTGGCAAATTACTGATGACACTTTCTCGAGAAGAATACACTGATGCATATTTTGTGAGCTCTTGCATAGAATATTATTTTTCTGTTGTCTTTATACATGAGCAAACGTGGCTGGTATTCTGAGGTCTCTTCCTTGCTCAAACAAGTGTGGTAGACATTTTATTAAGGACATTTATTATCATAGCAGAAAGGCTTAGATAGAATTTTTATTCTTCAGAGATGTGTTTCTCTCCATCCCCTGCCCTTGTGTTAGGGTGGAGCCTCTGAAATCAGGCTCCACGGCTCCCCCACAGCCACCAACTGTATGTGGCCACTGCGCCCTTGAAATGTAGCCTGTCCTGGTTGACATGTGTGAAATACACACTGACTACTGAAGATCGTATGCAAAAAAGTATATGAAATATCTCATTAGTAACTTTTTAAATACTGATCATTTTGAAATGATATTTTGAATATATAGGATGAAGTAATATGTTCCTATTAAAATTCCTTTCACTTGCTTTCATTTTGCCTTTGGAAACGTGACCAGCAGAAAACTTAAAATTATACCTATGATTTGTCATTATATTTCTATCAGCCAGCACTGCTCAGGAACCAGACCACTTCGAGACATATTCTGGTCCACAATGCTGAGTAATTTCAACAAGTCTCTTTCAGAAGATTCCATTTCCTCACCTGGAAATGAGTGAAAATAATTACACTAACCTCAAGGCTTACTGTGGGGATAAAATCATATTATGCATGTAAAGCTATTATGTTGGCACATAATCAATTCTTACTAATGAGAGTTATTAGTATTCTTAAAGGAAGGATTTTTTTGGTAATTCTTATGACTCCTCATATGTTTCTAGGGTGTCCTCTGATATGGGCAACTTGTTGCTGATTTTGCCTGGATTGTAGGGATCCTTTGGATCTGCATGCATAGAATGCTTCTCCCTTCTTGAGAATTCTTCTTGGATTTCATCATCCTATGGATGGACCACCCATCATCATCCTTGAAGTGCCACGGGCTCCTAATTTACAGGGGCTTTTCATCATGCTGTCCCACGGTAACTTGTCAAAAAGTATACTTCATCTAAAACAGTGACGCTCTAACATTTCACTCCCCAAATCTAGCCTTTTATTCTTTCAAAACATTTGGAAAAAGACTCCTGCTCTCATTGGGAAAATATCTTAACCTCCTAATTCCCAGTTCACTCTGCCCATCTCTGTCACTCAGCAAATAGCTCTGGTTTTATTTTATTTTGGTTTGGCTTGGGTCCAGCTTACATTCCAAAATCCATTGCTATCACCACACTGAGGAATCACCGATGTTGGTTTTTAACTCAAGCTATTGATAGGTACAGTTTTCCAGTACTAGGGAGGAACCTTGTATTAAAGGCCAGAGAGGTCGATTCTGGCATCAGCTACCTCCAATTATTCCTTTGGTAAATTCTTTATTAAGACAAGAAAACATGTGCTGTTTCCACAGCGTGGGATTCTTGAGGACACAGTGAAATAAGGTACATGAAAACATTTCCTTCTTTATCAAGGGGAATGGATTACAAAGGAGAAGACCACAGCAATGAAAACGGGAAGGGATCAACATTCATGATAGGGGAAAGGTGGGCAAAGAGACACATAATTGCTTTGAATGTGTTAAATCTCTGAGCCTGGACCAATTACTGCTCCTGACGGGGCAAGTCACCTACACAGATCTGACACATCTGACACTGTATGCTGAAGGGCCACAGAAAATGGTAGAGGAGACAGAGACAAAAGTGAGCACATTTAAGGAAGGCAACAACTTGGAAACCATGTGTTACACAAAAATGTCACAAGGTACATTGAAGTGGCAGCTAGATTCCAAGCACTGCCGTTTGGGATGTGGTGGAAAGAATGAAGAAGAGGAGAGGACTCAGTTGATCAGCTGGTCTCCACACAGCTGACTGACTCCTCTGTAGCCGAAAGCACGGAATCCATGCATTTCCTGGGGCCCCTTTTGACCAGGTTTTGTCTGAAGAGCTGGGCACAGAGATAAAAGTTGCAGGCCTTGCCCTCCTGGCTCTCACAGTCTAGTGGGGGAGGCACATTAGTTAACAGACAATGATATACACTCTTGCATTTGGTCTTTATTAATGCTCAGGACCAATGGGGGAATCAAAAAGATAAAAGATTTCAGTACAGCACAAGGCGAATATTTCTAATAGAGTTTCTAAATATGGAACAAGGTCCTTTGGGAGGTAATGGTCTCTTATCTCTGGAAGTATTCAAAGGCAGAAGATTAATGACCATTTATATGGAATATTACAGAAGAAAGTGGAAGGTTATGTCCAATGAATGCCAAGTTCCTTCCTAATTAAGATTCTATGATTCTCAAAAGGGGACAGGGCCCATTCATTAGGACACACTCCGTTCTATAAAGAAATATTTGCCTGTATATGAAGTGAATTGTACAACTCACACAGAAAGATTCTTTTCTAATGCAAATTATAATTTCTTTTGGTTGCTTACAATTTTCCATGTATAATAATGTAAAAGACAAAGACCAGCATTCTAAATACGTTTTCAGATGCATGAAATCATCCATGTCCGTTCTATGACTTCACCCTTGCTACCCAAGAGAGAAGAGCCGATCACAAACGAAGGTCAGAGGTCCATTGCTGGCCTTACAGAACCAGCCGTCATAGTCACAAACCATGCGGATGATCCAGGGCCCAAGCAACACAATAAAGAGAATGGGAAACTAGTAACTTTTCCAGACCTGGACATAAGATTTAACCTGTCAGCCCTCCTATATAACATGAGACTCAAAGAGAGAGAAGAAACAAAGTGAAGCTTTAATAAGTTAATTATAGCCATTTTCAAATATATGAAAAGGGAAAAGAAAAACAGAATTTTTGAGTGCCTACCATCTGTTTTCCATTAAGAGACCTCATTTGCTGCATTTAATCTTCACCAATAAGGGGGATCTAGAGGTAACAATTTTAATTTAAGCAACGTGTGCTACTCTGGGTATCACCATAGTATTAGAGAAGCTACACAAGACAATTCCGAAGGTCACATACCTCACTCCGTTCCTCACTCTGCTGCAGGGCATCTTAGAGCAGATCATATCCTCCATGAGACACGTCACAGCATGTCTGTCCTTCCTCAGCAGGCAAAGTCTAACTGGAACCTGCTCTAGCCCCATGGGGGTGTTTGGTGACTGCATGTGAAGTTCAACCATTGTCAAGTTCAGTCCCTTTGAACTACATCCCAGGTCCCGCAGTCCAAACACCCAGACTCAATTTAGGGAAGAGGGCGGTGTTAGAAGGAACCACATGTGAGATCCTGGGAAATTCTTAACACAACCTCCCTTCCCCCACCCTGGGCCTCATCTATACAAAAATAGCTATTTTATTGGGCTTCCTTCTAAGCCTGAAGCCCTATGAACTCTGGTTTGTATTAGTCCCTCGTAAGTGAAAATGTCCATCATCCAGGAAGCACATCTTCCTAGGAAACAGGTAGAGTAGGGTAGGCAACAGTTTATCCACTCCCCTAGTGAGAACAATAGAAGTTTGTCTCCCATAGGACAGCAGGGTGTGGAGATCTAAGCGAGCCTGTGCAGTACTCCGCAAAGACCAGTACCAAGGTAACTGAGTATAAGTGGGAAGCCAAATGTTAGAGTCAGCCATCAAGATTTTCTGTAACCATCATCCTGAATCCCACTTCATAACCTTTCTGATGTTGGTAATGAGCAGGCATCAGGCCCAAGAGAAAAGGAGGCCAATTAGGACCCTCAGCTGAGCGGGTGACCATGAAACAGCCCCTGCCCCAGAAGCTTCTCGTTGCGAGCTCGGGATCATCCTCACCACAACTGATGGCATGGGGGTGACTTTCTGGGCCACGCGGGGCAAGATCAAGGCTAGTATGTAGGCAGGGTATTGTCTGAAAACTGACCAGATGTGTATTGCTGATTTAAGGCAAACTGTCCAGGGTAGTGACTACTTCGTTTAGGAAACAATCCTTGGGTGGAAGTGGTGGGGCCACCTTGAACCTCAGCAGCATCACTGGTCTCTTTTTATCCTCAGCAGGAAGCTCCGTCCCCAGTAGGCCTTTTTGTAAAAAAAATTTTTTAATGTTTTAATTACCTTTGAGAGAGAGGCAGAGTGTGACTGGGGAAGGTCAGACAGAGAGGGGGACACAGAATCTGAAGCAGGCTCCAGGCTCTGCACTGTCAGCACAGACACAGGGCTCGAACCCACGAACCATGAGATCATGACCTGAGCCCAACAGACGCGCAACCAAGCCACCCAATAGGCCTCTACTGGAGGGCTCATGCTTAACATCTGTTCTTCAGGAACCACCAGGAAGAAAAATACCACTGACAGCTTAGAGGACCCTCGTCCAGACACAATTACAGGGTCCCAGCTTAAAAGTTGGCCACCAAGAAGGAAACTCAACACCGGAGAGCATGAGTTGTGGAGTCGGGTAGTTCTGAGTTTGAATCCTGGCTCTGCCACGTACGAGCCGCATACATGACTTGGAGTTCACCTCCCTATGCCTCAGGTTCCCAATCTGCATAGTAGGGGTAGTAATAGCACCTGCCCACAGAGTTCTTAGCATTCTATGAAAGAACCACACAAAACACAAGAAACAAAGTGTCCCATCGATAACACTTGTCACACTGCAGCCTATGGGGTCCAGAGGCACTGAAAATAGGAATTCTGCATTCAAGTGCAACTCAACAGCAGGATTTCATTCCACAGGGGCTGCAGCCCATGCCTCTCTCCTCCTCTTCGGATCTGCTCCACATCTGTGTCTACTGAATTCTATAATCCCATATCTCATCTCATTTAACTTGGAAAGGGAAAAGTTAAAACAGCAGCCTTGGCATTTATTAGCGGCCAGATCTTAGGCAAATACTCCTCAACTCCGTGCTTCAATTTATAAATTATCTGTGAGATGGAGGTAATAAAACTTCTCAGTCTAGCCCGCAGGGGTGTCGTGAGGAGTGAGTGACAGCCTCCTGCCATCTACAAAGCTCTACACAAAAATAAGGCTCCCTCTCCCCGCCCACCTCCTGCTCCTCTCTCCTGCATGTCTTGAGTGGAGATCGGGGCAAAAGGACACTCAGTCCTGGTCGCCTGTTGACACGGGGACTCGGAGGCTGGAAGTGAATGGGCCCTGTAAACATCAGGAAGACCGATGAGCATTTCACAGGCCACAGAGACAAGCAAGCTGAGAGATCACTATTTGCAAATCTACACTAATTGGTCATTACTGAGAAAAGCATACCAGTCCACTGCGAATTTCCCACAGTTCATTTTTAATCATGCACGAATCCCTCATAAATTTCCGCTTCCCTCTTAGTCCATTCTCCAGCACTAACAGATATAATAGGGGGCCCGCAGGAGTATTTCCGAGAAATGCCATTTCCAACAGCTGTACAGAGCGATTTCTCGGCGCCAGATCAGGGGAGGCCGTCATGTGTGTCTGCTGAGGGTGCCATCCGACACGCTTCCTGAGCGCCACTGCAGAACACAGCACGTGTCCCCTGCCCTCCCTCCTTTGCTAACATCAGCTAATGGATGGTGCTTTACTGCATTCAAGAAAAGACACTCACCTGTCCCCAGGGCTGCTCTGGGGCCTTTACACGGGGTAGTACAGATGGAGCTGCCTTATTTATGCCACTGCAGGGTCACTGGCAGACAAATATCTGGCTGCCCGCCCATGCCCCGAGGCATAACGGGCCTCATGAATGTGGGGAGCCTTGACAGTGACAAAGAAACCCCTTCCTAATGGCTTTATTACTCTTGGGAACCAGCTCTGAGTTTACCGTATGTCATCATTTTGCAAATATCTTCATAGCAGGCAACACAGAAGGCATTCAAGACAGAAGGGTGCTGAGAGGCAGACATGATCTCGGCCCTTTGGAGCCAACTATCTGGGGGAGAGAAGGGCATTTACCAGCTTATTACACAAAGCCATGAAAGAGCACTGTGCGATGAGTTCACTGAAGATGTGTAGGTGATCCTGTGAGAACCCGTAACAAAGGAACCCCTCTGAGATGATGAAGGCAGGGAAGATTTCTCAGGGTAAATGGAATTAACCAGCCGTGGGGAGGAGGAGGCAGGCTGGGGAACAGAGGTTAAGAGACAGGAAAATAACCTGTGCAGCAGCCCCCTGGAGGGAAGGAAGGAGCAGAGCAGACCTGATGACCTAGTGTGTGAGCAATGGTGCTAACAGTGTAAGATGAACCTGGAGGGAGGCAGAAGCCCGAAAGCCCAAGGAGATGCCACTCAGGCCTGTGGTCTTGATCTTAGGACCACGGGGAAACCGTGGAAGGTTTTATGCACAGGAAAGGGGATGGCATGGCTGGACATGCTGCTGGGAAATCCAACTCACGCTACTGATGGAGAATACACCTGGGGGAAACAGAGTGAGCGGAGCAGAGGAGAAAGACGAGTCTGGACAGAGACTGTGGCTGTGTTGGGGAGAGGTTACAGGACTCAGAGTGGGATGGTGGCAGCAGAGATGGGAGACCAGCTAGGACGTGGAACAGGCAGACACACGGCGAGGGAGAGGGGCTGTCGAAGATGAACTCTTGGTTCTGGGGAACAGCTAAATAGACAGACAATGGTGCTACAGCCAAGAGATGCTCAAGGATGCGGGGAGCAGGCAGATCACGGTTTAGGGTTTGCAGAGCTAGACTATGCACAAATCATCCTACTGTGATCATCAATCATGGCCAAATTATGTTTACAAAATGCTTTCACACCCATTGCCCTTACAGGATTTGGACAAGAGTCTCATGGGATACAGGATGGCGGGAGACGGGTGCCTAACTCGTAGGGAGATAAAATGCAGATGTCCAGGACCTTGCATGGGGTAGCTGGGAGCAAAGGACATACTAGAGGACAGGACACTGGACCAACATCCTTTAGAACGATTCAGATTGTATTTTTTTTAATCTTATTTTTTTTAATTGGAATCACCAATTCAAATGGATAAAAATCCAGTATGTAAAGTAATAAACAGCAGGTCCGCCTGGATTAAAGTAGCCATGGGAGAGTCAGAGCACTAACCCTCCCCCCGATCTTGTTCAAGACCTCAGGGAAACCCCTTGGTTCCCCGGAGAGGACAGTCCTTGGTGCCTTATTCCTTCAGTCTCCCGACGGTCCGTGGATTTCCTAACAGGCCACACAATCCAGAGTATCTTAATCCTATGTTGCCTTGGATGCAAAGGGGACTGAGCGGGGCATTTTCTTTCTTTTTTTTTTTTTTTTAATGTTTTATTTATTTTTGAGAGAGAGAGAGCGTGAGCAGGGGAGGGTCAGAGAGCGAGGGAGACACAGAATATGAAGACAGGCTCCAGGCTCTGAGCTGTCAGCACAGAGCCTGACGTGGGGCTCAAACCCGTGAACCACGAGATCATGACCTGAGCCGAAGCTGGACGCTCAACCGACTGAGCCGTCCGGGTGCCCCATGAGTAGGACATTTTCAAGAACCTGTTGCATTTCAGGCACCACGGGGCCTTTCCAAGCATTATCTTGCTCAGCCTTGGTGGCCAGCACTGACTGAGCCGGGGCTCAGAACCCAAACCAGACAGTCCTCCAATGGCAAGCGAGGATATGAATTTGGGGTTTTGTTCATCCACTTTTGTGTTTTCTTAAAAAGCAGGGTGTATAGGCTTACAAGGGACATGGCACAGGACTGTCCAGAAAAGGAGAATGATGTGCACCAGGCACTGTGCCGCCTCTCCAGTTGCTTTTCCCTACTGTGTTGGCGCTTAGACCCTGGGAGACACAGAAGCTTGCTTTCACCTTAATTAGTACAGCAATTTGCTAAATTTTGTTTTTCCCTTTTAAGAGTGTTAATCAATTTTAGCTCAGAATAGATTGGAATGGCACACAAATTACCACGACAATCCCCAAATGCTAAATTCTGAACATCTCGATCAACCTCAGAGCCTGAAATATGGGAAAATCAGAAACTCCGGCCGGCATCTCTGTGATCTATTTAAAATGTTATGGCTCTGAAATGAAAAGATAATGGCTTTATGAGGTTTGGAACAAGCAATTTGCTAGAATCAGCCTCATGCCTAGGTGTTTAGTCCTTCCCAAGGTGACTGGAGAGAGAACGTCAACATCTTTCCGCAAAGTTACATGTTCCTCTAACAACAGCAATTTGTTAAATCCACAAGCATTACAGGGTACCAACTGTGCACCAGAAATTAGAAAAGAGGAAGACATGCTCCCTGACCCCTCCCCGTTAAGAAGGTTCTAAACTAAAGCAGCAGATGGACACGTGAATAGAAAATGTCTTCCTCTTTTCGGGAGAGGTCAGGGAAGGTTCTCAAAGGAGGAGCCAATGCACCAGTGTCCTGCAGGGTGAGTAGGAGCTGGAAAACATAGGCGGAAGGGCACGCCAGACAGAAGGAACACGACAAGGTTCAAACACAGGAGAGCCAGCAGAGACCGGAGGCGGTTTCTCAGAGTGGAGTAACAGGATGGGGTCCGGGAATGACCTGGGTGAGACTGGAAGAGTCAAGAGCCAGAAGCAAGACTTCTCTGTGAGACCGTGAATCTCAAACCTGATGCAGCAACATGGGACCTCAGATGGATTTTAAGCAAGGAAATGGCATGACCAAATGAGTCTCGTTTGGTGAAACTCTCTGGTCCAAACGGTCTGTGATATTTATTCGGCATAATCTTTTAAAGCACATTCACACATATTCTCTCATTTTTGCCTATTCATTATCCAATTGCAGTTGCTATTATAATCACCTTTTCACTGACGAAAAACAGACGAAGCAAAGGTCTAAGTTATTTGCTTTGTATCTTATGACCAGTAAATGACAACACACGAATTATAGCCCAGGCCCATCTGCCTCTGAGTTCAGCATTGACCTCGCTGGGTGGCAGAATACTCTAGAACAGCCACCAGGGACCTCTTTCAGATGCATACCAGGTCAGTGGCCTCCGCCTCTACAGAAAGCCCTGGTGGCCAGAACTGCATAGACCAACATGGATTCTGTGCTGAGGAAGTGGTTGCTCTAATGTTTTCCGTAGTCAAATCAGATCTGCGTGGCAAACAACCTTAATTCTACCCTGGACGTTTCCAGTTGAAAGCTGAGATTTCATCCACTGCCAGTCTGCTGAACCACAACCAGGAAAAGCTTCCAGCATGAGGAGCTGGGGGGGGCAGGGGCACCTCTCCCCTCCCACCTGTACCTTGAGCTCGTCCGCATTGTAGAAGTCTACACGTACAGCAGGCACCATCCACGTCTGGAAGAGTGTTGCCAGGATCTGCTCTGCGATGGAGTCGGCTATGAGGTGAAAGTGCAGAGGGTTCCGTCTGTAGGGAGAGGGGAGAAGAAGGGTCAGCAGGGAGAGTTCTAGCCACAGAATCACACTCTTACCAATTTGCAACATGTGGCCAGTTGCACACAGCAGCTGTAAAAGTCAGGCACGTTACCAGCCAGGCGCTGCAGGTGATGATGTCAGAGCTGAAAAGGAGAGAAGACATCTCACCCAACCTCAGAATTTCAGAGAGGGTAAAATCATTAGTAACGCTCCATTCAAGCCAATCACCGTACCTGTTACTGGTGTATCTGTGTTTCCAGAACTCTTAGGCATATGTAACAATTTGGCCAATTTGGTCAAATGGTATCGGCATTGGTTTCAGAAGCACATAGGCAGAGAATAGTCTTTGGACTGGCTGAACGCAACTGGGAAGATTCTGAGTTCTGTTTTCTGCTTGCTTCTCTCCCAAAGAAACCCAGGCATCCAAGATGGCATCAGCGGGGGCTCCCATCACTGAATACCAGCTTACTCTCACTTAATATTCCTACAGCTTTTCTTGGTTCCACCTCCGTCAACCAGCCATTACTGAGGCAGCACCTGAATACAAACCAGCATTACACGTGGGGAAAGCTTCTGGAGTCAACTGGAAATAGGTTCAAGTCCCAGCTGTGGTACACATTAGTGGGGCCTGTGAGCATGCCACTTCTATTTCTGCACTGCTGCCTCTTCATTCTGTAAAACGCTGAGAAAACTCTCCTTATCAGGCTACTGTGTCGATAAGTATAATACATGATGCCTATCAATAATAAACACAGATAGGACAATAAATAGCAGATATGTCCTCTTGAGAAAGCACCAGGCACAGAGCCATAGTTCAATCCAGGAGGACCACGCTCATAAATACTACCGAGCTAGTAAACACAGCAGCATAAATTGTAACACCACGCATGAGCACCTTTGGGAAATCTAAAGAGGAGAATGAGCTGGTCCCACTGCTTCAGGGACCTCATAGTCTTCAGAGGGACAGGGGATCCACAATTAAATACAAATATAAGGGAGAACATAATTTTGGTGACAACCACAACAGAACGCAATGTTCTATGGGAGTAAAGAAAAAGGGCTAATTCTGGCTGGCTCAGGAGGACGAGGAAGAGTTGGGCGAGCGGTACTCAAGAGATAAATAAGTTTGATAGGAAGCAAAGGGACAGGAGGACACAATCCAAGGAAAGTAACAGGAGACTATGGCCAGAGCCAAGGGCATGCCAGGAGTATGTGGGGACAAGTATTTAGTTGGGACTTGAGGGTCAGAGTAGAGGAAGACAGAGTCCAGGAAGCAGTGCAGTGAATGCCCAATTAGAGACTCTGGACTTCATCAGTGAGGCGCGGGAGCAACATGACTGATCTCTTAGCTCTCGGCCCCGCATGCAGCCTCTCCCCAGCCCTGCTCTAGACCTTCTCTCAGTGTCTCATGCTCTCGTGCTCTGTTTTCACCTAGGCCTTTGAACATTTGGTTTGCTCTATAAGAAACCTTCTTGCATTTGTTCATTTGATAAATACTTATTGAGCACCTACTACTTACCAGGAGTTGAGCAGGATGCTGGGGACAAGGTAAGACACACCACTGCTGCTCTTGCAATCCTCATGGTCTGGCCCTCTCCTCTCCCACCCTTCACACTGCCCGGTCAGCATCTATCTCCTGTCCAACCTTCAGCCCTGAGGTCGACCACCATTTTCTCCTAGAGTCCTTCCCTGACTACCCATGACTGGGTCAGGGGCCTTCCCCCATCTCAGTACCATGTACCCACCCTCAGGCTTTGATCGTCTATTTACCTGTCTAGATCCCCACATGACTGTGAGCTTAGGGAGGTCAAGGGTTATGCCAGTCCCATTCAAACAGATCATTTTATGATCTAGCTCTGTGCATGGAATGCAGCAAGAGCTCAATAAATGAACCGAATGGATGGATGGGTGATGGGCAGTGGACAGATAAGGGGAACCAAGGAGGACACATCATTTAGAAGACGGGACTAGGTGAATGTGAAATGAGGACCTGATTAAGACAGAGTCTGAGGAGGAGCAATAAGGGAGCTAAATCCACAGAGATTTTAGGAAAAGAGATCTTAGATATGGGGGTAAGTGGAGAAAAGGAAGCAGAAGGGGGACACTGAGGTTCCTGGGTTGGCGGTGGTCAAGGCACATCGGAGGAAGATGATGATGGGTCTAGGATTGGAGGCACCAAGTTTAATATGAGGGTGGTAAAGCCAGGTGGAGCTGAATGGTTGAGTCTGGACCCAAAGGCACTGACTATCCAAGGCCAACCCACCATATACATAACAGGTGCTCAAGGGTGATAAACTGAATAAATAAATACAAGACACAATCAGTACTGCAGAATTTCTCCATGGGGACCCATTGCCTGAAAAATGCAAATTCCCCCCATTAAACTATCTGTACTCAAGGGGAAGGGGGCATACCTGCCCTACAGCATTCCCTGAAGCCCCATAAGAAGCTTCCCCATAAGAAGCTACCAGGAGGCCCGAGGGAAGATCGGTGGCAGTGGCGGGCATGTTTATCAGCCAGTGACTTACCTGAAGGCTAAGTCAGAGTGGCTGGAAGACAGAAGGGTCCATTTAGCTCTCGCTGTTGGCACAGCCACAGCTCCCACAGGGGCCACAATGGAGACTTATACGTCCAGAATGGATAAAGGTGAGCCTTTGGGACTGTCACCTTGCATTTGTAGCCATGATCGAGGCATGACATAATTTTAGACACGGAGTGGCAATGCCAAACAGACCAACCTACACGATCACGCTGTCCACACCTCCGTGTCTCCATGTGCTGCTCGCTCTCCAGGGAATACTCGCCCCTACACGAATTCCTGCTCACCCTTCAACCTTCCCTTCGCAAGTCACCTCCTGCAGGACACCTCCTTAAAGCCCATCCTCATCCCCTTTCCTGCTAACCTGGTATCTCATATGAAAAACATGACTACCATTTCTAGCACGGCACTACGATACTTATTCAAACACATGGCTCTTTGTCTCTAATAGGAGGCCCCCGAGGACAGAAACTGTATTTTCACCTCCATCTCCAGCGCCCAGCAGAGACCCTGGCACATAAGAGGCACTCAACAAACACCTGTGCAACAGGAAAAGAAAGCCAACGTCCCTCCTTCTAGGTCACCATTAGCTTTACCGTAAGAATGGTAACAACAGTCAATGCTTCAGAGCGGGGGGTCGCTGCCCAGAACGTCTGGGTTGGAGCCCTGGCTGCATGAACTGCTAATTGAAGGTTAAGCAAGTTACTTTATCTTCCTCAGCATCAATTTATTCATCTTCAAATCAGGAACAGTAATGATAAGTAAACAATACCACATTGTGCAGATTAATTAACATATTGTGTATAATTTTTTAATGCTCATTTATTTTTGAGAGCAAGGGAGAGAGACAAAGAGAGAGAGTGCACGCACCTGCCTGTGAGCGTGAGCAGGAGAGAGGGAGAGAGAGGGAGACACAGAATCTGACGCAGGCTCCAGGCTCTGAGCTGTCAGCACAGAACCTCACCCAGGGCTCAGATCATGAACCACGAGATCATCAGCTGAAGTCGGATGCTTAACTGACTGAACCACCCAGGTGCCCCAACATAATGTATAATATAAGGTGTTTAGCAAAGTGCCTGGTGTGTACGATCTCAGTATATGTTACCCACTGGTACGGTCTGAATGCTTGTGCCCTGCTCCCTCAAATTCCTGGGTCAAACCCTTACTCCTAAGGTGATAATATCAGGACGTGGGACCTTGGGGAGGCCTTACCCCCAAAGCAGGTGAGGGTAGAGTCCTACTGAAAGGGTTTAGTGCCCTTAGAAAAGAGGCTATAGAGAGCCCCCACTCTTCTGTCATTAGAGGATCCAGACAACTCAGCACTTGTGCCATAAAGTAGGAAAGCAGGCTTCCCCCCAGAACCAGACCACGCTGGTGCCGTAACCCTGCACTTCCCAGCCCCCAGGACTGAGGGGAATAAATGCCTGTTGGCTGTGAGCACCCCCAGTCTGTGGTATTTTGTTCTAGAACACCCTGACTGGACTGGGGCCACCAGTACCAGTGCCAACTTCGGAAACTTATTTTCTCTACTGCTGCACATCACTTTTCAAATGAAATAATTTCAGTTCGTTCCTCCATCCATAAACCCCAAAATGAGCTGAATGAATAAACATGCAACAAAGAGCTGTCAAGCAGCAAGGACATGTGAGGCACACAGGGCTTTGGGTGGCGCGGGAGCTGGAACACTCCTCTCTTCGGGCAGCTACCAGGCTAGCAGAAACAGAGAAAGAGAGGATGCAAATAACACATAAATTGGAGCACGGGTGTGCCGGGCCACTGGGCTCCCTCACACAACTGCAGAGTTCGGGAACCGCACACCTCCCGGGATGACACGTAAATGGACGGTAAGTGAAGGGTACCCCTAGAGTTGGATGGTGAGCAACCTGTGCAACTGTATGGGATGGCTCTGCAAGGAGACACACAAAAGCTACAGGAGTGGAAGAGGCTACTTCTCCACGCTAGAGAATCTAGGATGTTTGCATGGACTACGTGGCGGCTGAACCACATGTTTGGATAAGAAAAGATGGGAGGATGGAGGCATTCTGTAGGTGTGATGGAATCAGAAAAGGAACAGAAGAAGGGAAGGACACAGCAGGTCTATGAAGGAACAACAGCCTTATCGGAGTTGACCGCACGACAGCGTTAGTTGGGCACCTCCTGCATGCCGGGAATAGGGAAGATAAAGAGAAAAAGAGAAAGGTCTAATGGAAGGCTGAGCCAGAGTGGTGACCTCTTAAGATCCATGGCTTTCATTATCTAAGAGAAAGAGGCCCAGACAAGACTTGGGTGCTGAGCAGGAAGGAGATCAAAGCTGTAATTCGGGACGTTAATCTGGCAACAGAGCGGAGGATGGACCAGCGTGGAAAGAGGAACCGGCTCCCAGAGGATGCTGCTGCAAGCATCTGTATGAGGCTTTCCCCTTCCAAGTTCTCGCTCTGGTCTATTTTGAGTATCTCCCCATAACGGAGAATAAATCCAGAGAGACACTTAGCTCATCCTTAGGGCAAACTAGCTGTTTGCTTGGCCAAAGGGGTCCATGTGCCTCATTAGCAGACTATAAAAAGGTTTAATCAGAGGACACGCCAGAGTCCCCAGTCCAGGGGACCAGGGAGGCACTGGCAGTTTGCTGAGGATCTCTGCAATCCAACGCAGCTCACCAGCAGCTTGGTGTCACTCCCTGGAGGCAGAATGCCCGGAGGGGCCCTGCTGAGCTCGTGACAATGTGGGTCCTGTCAACTGCCCCTCTCGGTAGCCACAGGACAAGCACATGAAAACCGTGCCCGGACCACTTTGCTTCAACTTTCTGTGTAAACCAGAATGTTTCCCTTGAGCGTTAATCTACAAATCCCACCACCAACTAGACGGTCCCACCTTCACGCCCACAGAGCACTCAGAAAATTACACCCCTTCTAATAACCAGGTTCCTAAGAGTTTGTGGGCTGTTTAGTGCCTGTCTTCCCTCAAGAATGCAAACTCCATGAGGACAGACATTCGGCTGTGATTCATGGTGTGGCCTAGCTCCCAAAACGACCCCGGGGGTATTAAATAGGGGCCTCTTACACACGTCTGTCTTCTGGGATTCCCTGCTGGGATTAAAGGCACGCATTCAACCCTCACCACCTGCGCTCCTTCCCGGCCCATCTCCCTCACACCCAATCAATTCCATGCCCTGAGAGGCAGCTTAGCCCAGTGGTTAGGAGTCAGGCCTCTAGAGCCAAATTGCCTGGTTGCTTCTTATCGTGGTTTGTCACAAAGTAATGATATGACGTTGAGCAAGCCACTTAGTCTTAGAGTCTCAGCTTCGTAGGCTGTTATTATCAGATTGAGTTAATATGTATGAAGCACTTAGAACAGTGACCCATAAGGAGTAAGGACTTAACACACTTCAGCATTCATTAGCCTATCTGCTCTTTGGTGAAAACCCATGAATATATTCACCCCTTCCCTCCCGGTCTCTGTGCTAGTTCCCTCCAACAGGTCCTCTGTCCTGTAAGCCCTGAACTCCCTCCAAAATGATCAGACAACCCCCTGCTCACTGTACGATAAGTCAGGTCCAGCCTCCTGCTTGGAGCTATCAAGACCTTTGATAATCTCACCCTGTCCTCCTCTCCAAGCTCATGTCTTCCTACTCCCTCCTCAAACCTGCACTCCAGTCATTCTCCTGTCCAGATCTGTGTGTGGCCAATGTCTCTCCCTCTTCAGGAATAAAGTGTCACCTGCTCAGGAAGGCCCTCCATGGCCACTCCATCCAAAGTGCCCCTTCCCATCCCTATGGCTCCCCATCACACTGGTTCTTCCAGGCACGGTTTTATTTTTATTTTTTTAGATTAAAAAAAAATGTTTTAATGTTTTATTTTTGAGAGAGAAAGAGAGAGAAAGTATGAGCATTGGAGGGGCAGGGAGAGAGGGGGACACAGAATCTAAAGCAGGTTCCAGGCTCTGAGCTGTCAGCACAGAACCGGACATGGGGCCCCAACCCACAGACCGTAAGATCATGACCGGAGCTGAATTTGGATGCTTAACCAAATGAGCCACCCAGGCGCCCCATCTTCCTAAAACTTCTTGGCCCTGGAAATCTCTACATTCATCTGCAGGCCTACCTCCTGCCCGCCAGTAGAATGTGAGCTGTGTAGGGCAGAGTTTCTCTATTTCACAATGCACCTCCTTGGTCTTCTTTCTCTACAACCCCACTGCTAAACAAGGGCCTAGTCGTGGGTGCAATTTCAGAGATTAATCATGTTTTCCTCCAGGCCTGTGCCCTTGCTGTCTCTCTTTCTTGACCGCCTTCGTGTTGCCTCGCTAACTGCTTCTAGCCTTCTGTGGTCAAGTTTCAGAACCAGTGCTCTGAGGAAGCCATTCCACTGGATCAGATGCCCTTCTCTGTGCCTCTTACGGACGTCAGGGCTCAGAATGCACGTGACCACAAGGATCTACTGACATTCACTTGTTTGTTCCCTGCTGGACGGAGTCTAGGCAATGGGACTGTATTTTGTGAATAATCTTATCCTCAGATTTTCAATAGTCCCTTGTAGATGTAACATCCAGCAACTGTTTATTGAAAGAATAAACAAACAGACAGTAATTACCAAAGAGACCCAAATGTCCCCGCAGTTTGACACAGTTACCTGGACATGACAAGCAGAGGCACTTAGAACAAAATGATGGAGAAAATCTTTAGTGTTGGGGTACAGAATGGTTTCTTTTTCTTTTTTAAGTTTTGGTTTCATGTTTATGTATTTATTTGAGAGAGAGAGAGACAGAGCACAAGCAGCGGAGGGGCAGAGAGAGAGGGAGAGAGAATCTGACACAGGGCTCAGTCTCACAAATCATGAGATCTTGACCTAAGCCAAAATCAAGGGCTGGATGTTTAACAGATGGAGCCACCCAGGCATCCCAGAGAATAGTTTCTTTGACGCAAAACCCAAAGCACAAACAACAAAAGTCAAAACAAACTGGCTTTTGTCAAAATTTAAAACATTTATGTTAAAAAAAATTTGTGTTTCAAAGGACACCATCAAGAAAGTAGAAAAGATAATCTCAGAATAGGAGAAAATATTTGCAAAGCCACTAAAGGACCTGTAACCATAACATATAAAGATCTTTTACAACTCAAACACCAAAAAGACAAGCAAGCTGATTAAAATTCAAGCGAAGGATCCGAACAGTCATTTCTCAAAGAGGAGGTACAGACGGCCAGCGAGCACAAGGGAAGATGCTCCCGTCATTGGTCATCAGCCGACGGCAGTCAAAACCCCAAAATATCACTAAAATGGCTAAGATGAAAATAATGAAAAAACGACAATGACAAGCGTTGGTGGGGATCCTGGAACCCTCATCTGTTAGTATGTGGAATTGAGAGATGGTGTAGCTGCTTTGGAAACAGGTTCTGGGAGCTTCTCTAAAACTCAAGCATGAAGAGTTAGCACTGCTGAGCCCTCCGGCAGTCCTCCTCCTGGTTGTACACAAAACCCATGTCCACACCGAAGCCCGTACACAAACCCTTGTGGTAGAACCTTTGTGGTAGCGTTATCCGTAACGTCAAGAAACGGAAACAGCCCAGTGGCCACCACGTGATGATCGGACAAACTAAACGTGGTCAGGCCACGCACTGGAATGCGATTGGCAATGAAAGGCAATAAAGCACAGACACGGGCTATGACGTGGATGGAAACGTGATGCTAAGGGAAGGCAGCCACTCAGAAAAGACCAAACAGAAGACCCCATTTATATAAAATGTCCAGAACAAACCTGTCCACAGGAACAGAAAGATGAGTGGCCTCCGGGGACGGAAGAAGGGGAAACAGGGCGTGACTCCGCACAGGCACAAGGGCTTCTGAGGGGACGGAGATGGTCTAGTATTAGGAAGCAGTGATGGCTGGACAATTCTGCGAACACTAAAAACCAACAGACTGTACATGTTTAAGGAGTGCCTACTGCAGTATGTGAATCAAATCAATACTTATTCCTTTGCCTGAGATGGGAAGTGGTCGGTGGGCTTGGGAGGGGGAGGTAGACCTGGTCCGCTTCCTGCCTCAGGGAGCCGTGCTGTAGAGCAAATGGTCTGCCATGGGGGGAGGATGGCAATTGTCAAGGTCAGCCTCTGACTGGCAGGGAAACCCCACTGATCGGGATGAAAAAGAGCCCAAGTGTGCCCACATTCAAAAGAACATCCCACAGCCCAGAACCATCTGCAACCAAGGTGGCATTTCTCTCTCCAGGTGTGACTTCTTGAGTTTTAGTTTATATTCAGTTCCTAGCTCAGGAAGGTAAGAATTAGTTGTTGTTTTAAATGTTTATTTTTGAGAGACAGAGTGTGAGTAGGGGAGGGGCAGAGAGAGAGGGAGACACAGAATTTAAAGCAGGCTCCAGGCTCTGAGCTGTCAGCACACAGCCCAGCATGGGGCTTGAACCTATGAACTGCGAGATTGTGATCTGAGCTGAAGTCGATGCTTAGCCGACTGAGTCAACCGGGTGCCCCAAGAAAAAGTTTCAGGGATACGGCCCCTTCAAATTCCAAAATCAGCCAAAGGCCAAGAGCCTGCAACCTATTCTCTTTTGTTCAGCGGCAGATAAGTAAGAGTTAGACAGATGTTAAGGACATATTTACAGCAGCAGAACTTCACCAAGGGAAGGATAAACACTTATCCAGAATTTCTTATTCATACACACACACACACACACACACAAAAGATAATTTCCTCAACAAATAATTCAATGTTATTTATTTCTGTGCAACATCTAAAACAGTCTTTTATACTAGCCGCCAATTATATATGCATTTGGGGGGCCCTGCTTGAGCCCATGAGAAAAGGCTTCTATGGCAAGAGGCCAGAACACCTTAATATAGAACAAGTCCCACGTAGCTTGCCGGGGCCCGAACGATACAGACATTAAGTCTGGTCTATATTCAGACTGGATCACGCTTTGACAACAGAGAAAGAAGCAAGTGCATGTTTCATCTTCAGCAGAGCCCGCGGACTCCGCTTATAATGAGCAACGCTCCTGCTGCCTCTGGTTTCCTTAACTGCTGCCTTCTTCCAGGTTGGGATGCAGTAAATATGGTAATACAAGGACCGAAGATGATTAAACCCCAGCTTCCTCCCTGCTTTTCTTTTCTTATCTTGTCAGGAATGTGCCACAGCCCCTACGAGGCAACCCAGGCTCTGCTTTTATTAAAATATACGGGGACATCTGAGCTGAAATAATCCTTAATTATTAAGTTTACAATGGAATGGCAATTCTTTGAAAAAGAGCCTGTGACAGCACCTCCAATGCTCAGTGAGTCTGTTACACTTAGAGATTTAATAGAACTCATTGCAGAAAAACACAGAAGCCAGAATGAGGCTTTCTCTGTGTGGGTTCTTGGTTTGAAGGAAGAGAAGGAGCACTGATAATGTGGGAGGATTCAAGGACGAGTCAGCATTGTGGTTGGGTCCCCTCCCAAATCGAAAGGAAAAAAAAAAAAAAAAGGCAAGCTTGCTATTTGCGTACGTGACAACATCCCTCAAGACCTTGTAACAGGAGACCACTTAATCAGACAGCGTGTTTGCGTGTTATTGTATACGGGAGACAAATTAGTAAAAAATATATAAACCACGCCACGTGGTGTTCGGGGCTCAGCTCTTTGGGTATGAACCCAACTGAGCGATGCCCACCAGAATCAAGTTGCTTCCTGGAAAGAAAAGCCTCCGTGTCACGACTCTGCGTGAGTGAGAATCCTGCTACAGCATCACGTCAGGAAAGCTTTCCATGGAAGAGGTATAGAGCAACTTTCAAAAAGAAAAGGAACGGGGAGGGGAGGTGAGGGGAAAAGAAAAGGAAGGAAGGAAGGGAGGAAGGGAGGGAGGGAGGGAGAAAAAGAAGAAAGAAAAAGAAAGAATTAAGAAAGAGAGAGAGAAAAAGAAAGAAGAAGAAAGAAAGAGAAAGAAAATGAATTAAGAAAGAAAGAAAGAAAGAAAAAGAAAGAAAGAAGGAAAGAATGAATGAAATGTCTCATGGATTTCAGGTTTTGGTAGAACCAAGGTTAGAATCCCAGGAGCATGATTTACTTATCTGTGACCTTGAACAAGCTATTTAACCTCCTCATTCATTTGTGGGGATAATGGCATCTACTGTACCAGGTTGGGATGAAGGTCAAATACACTGGCCTATGTGATGCTTGGTGTCTGAGCTACACAACTCCCTTTGGCTTTACACGCATGTGCACGACCACGCAGCACAGGTATCCCACCTGTCCTAAGATACCGCGTGACCATGGTACTTTCTCTTCCCTAGCTTTACTGAGATATAGTTAACAAAAGCTGTATATATATTTAAGGTATACATTAAATATATTATAAACGCTTAAGGTCATGTTTTCATATGTGTGTAGAATGCGAAATAATCAAGCTAATTAGGTTAACCATCACCTCACAGTTACCATTTCCTTTCCTCCATGCTTTTTCCTTAAGTTTTATGAGAACATTAATGTCCAACCCCTTAAAACCACTATTTACTTTATATGCAGCACCTCAAAAATACATACTTCGGTGGAGGGATGAAGGGGTGATTACAGAGATCACAGTAATAAACAATGTGTGTAGGGTCACCCAAAATGATGATTAAAAATGGAAAGAATAATGATATTCAAAATAGAATCACCCCCCTCCCCCGCCCCCAGTTGAGGGCTCAGACTTTGAAGCTAGACTGACTGGGTACCAACCCAGCTTGGAGCATCCTCTCTGTGACCCTGAGCTAGGACTTAACATATGGATTCTCATGTACGTGCATGATGGATTCTCAGCTTCCTCATCTCTAAAAGAGGGAGAAAATAGTACCCGCCTTCCTGGAGTCACAGGAACATTAAACGCATTAAATATCTGAAAAACATTAAGAACGGAGCCTGATGCAGAGTGAGAGCTACATTCATACTTGTTCAATAAACAAAACACAGGGGCGCCTGAGTGGCTTAGTTAGTTAAGTGTCCGTCTCTTGATTTCAGCTCAAGTCATGATCCCAGTGTTGTGGGATTGAGCCCCGCGTCAGGCTCCATCTGAACTTAGGATTCTCTCTTTCCTGCTCTGTCCCTCTCCCCAGCTCCCATGCTCGCTCGCTCGCTCTCCCTCTCTCTCTCTCAAAAAAAAAAAACAAAAGAAAATACAGAAATATTTCACATAGATTATCTCTGTTGACAGTGAAACAGGGCTGTAAGAAAGGTTAGGGGCCAAGCCAAGGCTCTAAGAAGTACAGAGACTTCACTAGGGTCACCTGGCTCCTAGATGGCAAGACCAGAATCAGAACCTACTTCTGTTTGTTGTATTCAAGTCCTACGTTCTTCCCTTCGCAAGCTAGACTCTGCTTCTATAAGAAGCTTAAGCCTGAATAAGCAGTTACACAATTAGAGACGGATCCTGGGCACAAATGGGCTGTTTTATCCGCCATGTTCTTCAGGGCCATGAGTGAAGTTTTCAAAAAAACAAAAAAACAGAAACAAAAATCCAGCTGCTTGATATGCAAAGTAAGGGAAATCACCCAGCTTCTTCCTGCCAACGGGACTGTGCAGTGTGAGAGTAAGCAGATCATTCCAGCAAACAAATATTAAATGTTTACTAGCTGGCCCACCTTCCTGCCCAGGAGGTAAACACTCAGCTACTAAGTCATTTGCTTCCTCTGCTCACTAAAAGCTTGGTTCCTTTACAGAGCAGCTACTCCCCAGTTTATTTGCAAATGAGACTGGAGTTTCAGGGAGTCCTTCAACTTCCTTTAAAGACCCCTCCGTGGACACATATTGCTCTCTTTTCTACGAGGTAAACCCTTGTTGCCATATATTTTGTATTTATTCTTTCTCATCCACTTTTTTCTTTGCACAATGAGATGACCAAAATTATATGTAAAGAGAAAACAAAAACAAGATCACCTTCATTTCTACCTCTCCAAACACAACCCATGAAATATTCCATTTTTAAGCAAAGTCTCTGCTACTCTATCTCCTACTGGTATTTTGAGCATATTTATGCATGTCTGCACACATGGGACACATACGTGCTTGTATTTACACAGTAGAAAATATTATGCATACATTTTGAATTGTGTTACCACTTATTTTATATCCTAAAATATAGTTTGTCCACCAACTGAGAACATGGTTTACTATATAAAAGGGTGTTCCATTACTTAGTCTTACTGCTTATAAGTATGATTCAAATTTTTTAAAATATTTATTTAATTTAATGTTTATTTATTTTTGAGAGAGACAGAGTGTGAGTGGGGGAGGAGCAGAGAGAGAGGGAGACACACAATCAGAAGCAGCCTCCAGGTTCCAAGCTGTCAACACAGAGCCTGACACAGGTCTCAAACTCATGAACCGTGAGATCATGACCTGAGCTGAAGTCAGACACTTAACTGACTGAGCCGCCCAGGTGCCCCAGTATGATTCAAATTTTTATGCTTATAAGCAGCATGTTATGAAAGTGTTTTCTATAGTTGGGATTATCCATTTTTTCTTTTAAGATTTTTTAAATATGTATCTTGTGGGGGGAGGGAGGGAGGGACAGAGAGAGGAGGGGAGAGAGAATCCCAAGCCGGTTCCATGCTGTCAGAGCAAAGCCCGAGGCAGGGCTCAAACTCATCAACTGTGAAATCATGACCTGAGCTGAGATTGAAACTTGGATGCCTAACTGAGTCACTCAGGCCCCCCAGGATTATATTTTTAAGACAAAAGTCTCTGAAGTAGTCATATAAGGTCAAGGTCTTGGGCATAACACCATAAAATTTCTTTCCAAAAAGGTGATAGCAATTTCTGGTTCTGGTAGGCGTATACAGGAGTGCCTGTATCACTTTTACTCTCTTTTAAAATACACTATGTCCACTGTCACCGGGCATGCTGCAGAAGTAAAACTGCTTTGATGTGACAAAGCAAGCCTTAAATGAAAATTTGCTGTAAATCTTGTCTGGAAAATAAATCTAATTGCTGTAATTAACTGAGAAAGCCAAAAGAAGCATCCTACGCCACTATTATTATATTACTATTAACATTAGAAACGTACTTCATTTGCCAAAGTTATTTTATAACCATGTATTGGTTAATCCCCATAACGTGCTTTGGAAGCAGGGAAGCTATTTATAGCTGGTCTTTCTGAGCTGAAAGTCTTTCAAAAGTCCTTTTGTCTTGATATCTCAAGTCATTATCACCAGCACAAGAGTGCACAGACATTCTCATTTGTAGAATTGCAAGGATGGGAGGGACTTAAGTGGTCATCTGGATGAAGATCAAGTCGTCACTGACGTGGGGTGCGGAACCGGCACAACACACACTAAGAACTGCTTTCTTCTCCAGTCCCCAGGCCGCCACCGAAGCCCGGCATGCCATCGGCAGCCAATTATAAATCTACTGCTATTTTTAGACGTCACATCTTTGTGCTGAGCAGTTACTGTAGGAGTAAAAGTTTACACTCAATGGGATTCCTTAGGGTTTCGGCAACTACTGGAATTATTTGATTGTAGCTGAAGCAACAGCGATACTATTGACACCAAACAACACAAAACGTTTTTACGGCTTTCACATGTGCCATAATTGAGAGGGAGCACGGTTGACTGTCTGTAATCATGCAAATACTCTTCTCTAAAAGGGGGGAAGATTTCCTCCCCAACCAGGGAGGGACCCGCGTTCTTTAGTAGTGACAAGAAATAAACACAAAAAGGCTGAGAACCACCCACCTCACTCAGTTGTTCATGGGACAAAATGCCCAGCTTCAAGCAGATAAAGGCTGAAGAGTCATGAGGAGTCTCAAAAACTGCACAGGAGCAATGGGGGGGGGGGGGGGAAGGGAGGGTAGAAAGGGCATCTCAGCTAAAGCAGAAGACAGAGGCTGAGCCCCACTTGGTCACTCTTTGTTTGGTATTCCCATTTCCTCCTGAGATGTGCAACTGAAATCCCCAAACCAACCGGGCAGAGCGAAGAGTTGGGAACTGAGAGCCCCTCCCAGCAGCCAACCGCATTCTCTATTTGTTGGTTACTCAGGGCTCCCCTGACCCCAGCTGGGGCTGAGAGGGAGGAGGCAGGGATCTCCCCACTCCTGAGTGGGGAGCAGGGAATCCGACGCCTTGCTGACCTGCTAGCTGACTACAGGCACATCAGGGCACCCACCCAAAGACCTGCCCAGGGGAGTTCAGTTTAAACAGTGGAGCTAATATGTTTTATCTTCAACCTAATAAATTCTGGGGTGAATTGATTCACAGCAAAAACAAGTGACGTAAGCATGAATGTCTAAGGGTTAAAATGACCTGCTGAAAATCACTCAGCTGTAGAGTGACACGAATGTGCAACCAAACCAGGTCTGAGCTAGAGCTATTAGTTAACTGGTTGAATAACTTTATCTTCAGGTTATTTATTAATGAAGTTCCCCAGATTCAGCTGTTAAACAAATCAACATTTCCTGGAGCACCTAATACATGTGAAGTCCTTTGCTAAGATTGTGAGAATACAGAAATATAAGGCATTGTTGTGTCCCCGGAAGTCCCATATTCGGCTACAAAGGACAAAACATGAATAGAAAAAGAAAATAGGATGTACTAAGTCCAGTAACAGAAAGACGCACAGGGTATTATGGGCTGGGAGAAGGGAGCCCAGCCCACGCTCACAAGTACAGGTGGGCCTCCTGTTCGAAGAATAAGGAGTTTTCCCGAGGAGGAAGAGGTTGGAGGAGGTGAGAAATGGACAAACAGACATCAGGCAGGGAGACGGTGTGAGCTCAAGCAGGTCAATGTTGCTGGAGAGTGAGGTTATCAGCAAGGGGAGGAGAGAGAATGACATCAGGTCCTGAGGGTCTAGACAGACCCCGGTCAATTCTCTCTCCTCCACAAGGAGAAGCCAATGGAAAGTTTGAAGAAATCAGATTTGCCTTTTTAAAGTATCCTCTGGAGTTGGAGAGGCTGGATCTGTGGGGACTGCAAGGCCAAGTGCAGGAGGGAGATTACACAGCCCTCAGCACTGACAGCTAGATTTGGGCATTGACTTGACATCGATCTCTGTTCAGCTGAGATCTAAGGGCTTCTCCTGACTATTCATACTGCCCAGAACCTTCTGCATCTTGGCTACAGCCATGGATAAGCTTCATCTAAACCCTTGGTCAGAATGTTAGAACAGAGCCAAGGAGATCCTACCTAAAACTACAAAGTCAATTCTGGTTACACCCTGAATAGGTCTATCAATCTATCAGTCAATCAAAATGGTGAAAAAAAAACAGAAGAAAGGTCCTGTAAAAAAAAAAAGTAGAAACAAATAGTAGGAGTTTAACTTGGATAAGAGAGGCCTTAGGAGAGGCAGTATCGGGGCGCCTGGTTGGCTCAGTTGGTTAAACCTCCGACTTCGGCTCAGGTCAGATCTCACGTTCATGGGTTCGAGCCCCGCGTCAGGCTCTGTGCTGACAACTAGCTCAGAGCCTGGAGCCTGCTTCCGGTTCTGTGTCTCCTTCTCTCTCTGCCCCTCCCCCTCTCATGCTCTGTCTCTCTCTGTATCAAAAATAAATAAAACATTAAAAAAATTTAAAAAAAAATAAAAGGAGAGGCAGTATCACTTCCGGGTGGAGAAGGAACCTGTCCTCTGTATGGCTGGTTCCACGGGGATCCACAAGGCCCCACACACTAAACTGGAAAATTTCAGTTTAATATAAGGCAAGACTTTCCAATTGTTAGAAATGCACAGACATGGGACAGGCTATACCTGGAAAACTATTAGCTAGCTAGGGCCGCCATAACAAAATACCACAGACTGGGGAGCGCTTAATCAAAAGAGACTTATTTTCTACGGTTCTGGAAGCTGGAAGTCCATGATCAAAGTGGTGGCAAGCTTGGTTTCTCCTGAGGCCCCTCTCCTGGGTTTGTAGATGGGTGTTTCCTCCATGTGTCCTCAGAGGGTCTTCCCTCTCTGTGAGTCTGTCTCCCAATCTCCTCTTAGTAGGACACCAGTCCTACTGGATTAGGATCCATTCATACTGCCTCAGTTTAACTGAATTACCTCTTTAAAGGTCAATCTCCAAATACAGCTCACGTACTGAGGGGGAAGAGGCTAAAACTACTTATCCAGCAGATAAGTTTTAGGGGGACACAATTCAGTCCATACCACAACCTGTCAACAGGGATGGGTCAACAGAGAGGTCTGGTGACCATCGGGCAATGGAAGCCAATGAAGAAATGGGAGGCTCAGATCTGAAGTGTCCTTGAAGGTCCCTTTAGGTCAAAGAGCTGTAATCCTCAATGTTGTGGGACAGCACCTGACTGCTCCTGCTAAACATTATTAACACAATAATCTCCCTGGGGTTTCAGACAAAAATCGTGTTTTCACAGCAGCTTACGTGATGGATGAGAAATGCCGCCCTTCTTTCAGTCTCCCCGGAGGAAGGGTGCGGGCAGTCAAGTCCCACGCACGAATCCCACGCACGAGCCACGCGCCCCGGCCCCACGTGCGAGCCCGCAGAGAACCACGGCCACACTTACCGGTGAAACAGCACAGACTTGACCAAGGTGACGACGTCGCGGCTGGCGTTATATCCAGCACAGACGATGGCAACGTGGATTGTCTGGGAAGCAAAGGAAACAGGGCGTGCAGTTAGACAGACGGAGGAGGGCCTTCCCGGGGCTCCAGACCACATGAAAAATAAAAACCACCCTCGTTCCTTGCTGGGATCATTAGAAAACAAAGGGCATAGTCTGCAGCTGTGGAAAATAACTTGAGAGAGTTTTATTAAGGTCTTTTTAATCGGTTTATGGAGCTATCATCATTTGGAAACCATTAAGGCTCTTTTCAATTACATTTTGGGGATGAGAGAAAGGCCAATTGGCTCACACAGGCAAACAGTGAGTCCCTGGCTCCCAAGCTGGGAGACAATGACAACTGGTCACATGGGAGAAGAGAGACATACATCCTGAAAGGAAGAAGTGACAAGCGCGGGTCTCAGACTGAGAAGTGAGGGCTCAGAGTTGGGAAATGTTCTCAGATGACTCAGGTTAGGGGAGCCTGACCGGGCAAAGAGACTGATGAACATCTCCGCGGGCCCTTCTGTAACAAGGGCCCCAGGGGGGACGTCATCCCAAGAACTGAAGACAGGCAGAACCAAAGGGGACTTTATGGGGCATCTCATCTGAGGAGTTAAGAGCTCGGGCTCCAGAAATCAATCCTGGCTTCCTCCTTTGGCCCAGGGTGACTCTGGGAAAGTTGTGGCATCAGGTGACTCACAGTAGCACACGGGCCATGACACAAGGAGGTCACGGAGCACAGATGCGCATAATACCAAGAGCAAAATATGGTGCTTGGTACACTGCCTTCTGATCACAGCAAAGGTGTTCTCTAGAGCTGGGCTTCCCAGAGGGGGTCCCCCTTGGCACCCTGGCGTGCTGTCGGTGAATTACAGGAGACCAAGCCACTCATCTCTTTAAGTGAGATCTCAGGGCTCACCAGGCTGGGCTGGCCCCCCTCAGGCACGGCTACCATCTGTGCTGCATCAACTGGACAAAGACTGGGAAACCCTGTCCTAGGGCAGCCCCTACAGAGAGTCATCCAGCCTCTCAAAACGGCTCAAAGAACGGAGGGGTCACATCTCTCGATGTTGTACCTTTCACCGAAGCACAGTCCACCTTGAATTGAAACCGGCCTCCTGACACCCGCCCCAGCCCTGCTCGGTCCCAGGAGTAGTGCAGAACCAGCACGCTCCCTCCGGCACCCAGGACTTAAAGGGAGGGGTCTCCAGAGGTGCTTCTCCATCTTCAGAACTACTCACAGCCCCTGTCCCCACGGCATGGCTTCTGGACTGCTGTTATTCTCACCAGCCAGTTCAAAACACAGTTCTGTTGACCCTACGTACTGTCTCTGCCACTTCCTAGGAGTCTATAATTACTTCAAAGTACAAAGTGAAAAATAAAAATAAAAATAAAAAAGCAGTTCTGATATCCTGGTTGCCCCCCTACAGGCTTTCAGGACACTGACCTCTGGTTCCCAGGCTTACTCTACCACACACACACCCCCGCCCCCCGCGACATCACCAAGGGAAGGTTACTCAGGCTTCGATGGGATTCGAATTCCGGAACAGTCATTCTTAACCCTGATAGTACATCAGAAACACTTGAAAGACTTATAAAACACAACTCTGTGCCCCAGCCCCACCTCAGACCGGTAAACTTACAATCTCTGATGCCCCGGATGTTAAATTACTCTGCTGGAAGGCAATGGGTCTCCAATAGGAGGCAAAATTCATCCCCCTCCGCTCTACCCAGAACACCTGACAGTGTCTGGAATCATTTTCGGCTGTCACTCCTGGGGATGGGCAGGCCTACTGGCATCGAGTGGGCAGAGAGAGGCCAGGGCTGCTGCTCGATCCCCTACATGGCCCAGGGCAGCCCCCCAATAGACAACCACCTGCCCAAAAGGTGATAAGGCTGTTGAGAGGAAACTCTGCTTTTAGAAAGAAGAAGAGAGGGTGCAGGGAAACTCAGACCCACAAGCTGCCAACCTGACCTTGACTCAGTCTAATGTATGCATATCTTAATTTCTCCACCTGTAAAACGAAGACAGCATCACTTATCTCTGGATAATATCTCCAAAAGACTCAGGATGAAAGACTGTTAGGCGGATGCAACCGTCACCGTTTAAATCACGAAGGAAATGAATAGGAAAACGCCTGCACGCGGGAGGCAGAACCAGGAAGGGGACAAGAATGGATAAAAGCACGCTGAATCAGGCTCTTTGCAATTGCAAATATTTAAACATGCGGCCTCTGAGATATCACACTTTGTCTTGGCTTCAGGGTTCAGGGGCTTTTTAAAATGGGCCCATTAAATGAAAGCACGAGCGTGCACATTCTCAAACATTTTACATAATTTTCCAATCTCTTTAGTTTCATCCAATACACCTGCCACCATGAATAAATTCATCATCTGGAGCCGTAGCAGCAAGGCCCTGCTACCCAGGAAGGCAGAAAATGGGAGCACTGTGAACATGCTCTTGCAAGAGTTCTGGGTGGTCCAGGCTTTTGCGGGTCCAGAAGTGAATGCCAAGGATGGGTCAGGGGCAGGGCTTCTGAGCGGAGAGGGTAAGGGGACAGGGATGAATGTTCCTTGAAAGAGCGATTCACAAATATGGTCTCACCACCATAACTTGATTTTGAAGAGTCCAGGTTTCAAGTGTCTCACTGTGGTGACTTAAAGATGCCCAAAAGCCGGGGTTGCCTGGGTGGCTCAGCAGGTTCAGTGTCTGACTCTTGGTTTCAGTTCAAGTCATGATCTCATGGTTCGTGAGTTTGAGTCCCACATCAGGCTCTGCGCAGAGCCTGCTTGGGATTCTCTCTCTCTTTCTCTCTCTCAATAAATTAAATTAAATTAAATTAATTAAATTAAATTAAAAAAAAAAAGATGGCCAATGGCTACAACTACTTGGACTCTCATCGCACCAAACGGAAGCATCTAAAGTATCAGATTTGGCAACCGCTGACCAGCCATCAGGACTTCCTTGCATGTTATCGGATGTCAGACTTGCCTTCACCGGTCACAAAGCTCAGACTGGGCTGGGGTGATGACCTTAATCTGCGCCTCCAAACTCACTCTTCCCGTCTTCCATTTGCTCTGTGCCTAAGGCCTGACACTTACAGACTGAAGCACTGAGCTCCCACCACCTCTGGCTTCTGGTGGAGCTTGGTCCCCGGGAGGCCTAAGGGCAGGCGGAAGGAGGGATGAGATCCCCTGCACCTGTCAGAAGCCCTCCCCCTACCCCCTCCCGAGTTCTGATTCTGCTGGGCTCCAGCAGGCCGCCTGCCCCCCACCCCTTGGCCCAGGGGTTCTGGTCTCCACCACCCCCTCTGTGTTCTGGCCTGCCCTCCCCGAGCCCCAAAGTGCACAAGAAAAATCTCCACACGGTTGTCTTCTCAATTATGGATGCAGGGAAAAAGTTACCGTTGTCCCAAAAGAAATGTAGGAGGAAATTAAGGGATGGCGGGCAAAGTGGGTCCTGGCAGAAGTATCAATACTGTGCCCGGCTTGTTTCCCCTCTGGCAAAACCATGAGAGAGACTGCGGGGCGGGAGAGAGGGGGGCCCCACCTCGACACTGGTGTGGGCTCTGCTGTGAAGGGTCAGGCTCAGCCCACGTTCTGACCGCAGCAGCAGACATGGCAGGGGGAGGGGGGCGGCCTCTGGGGCGACGCCCACAGGAACACAGATGGTAAAGGGTTTGCGGAAAAAACCCAACACGAGTGGAGAGATCTGGTCTGAGCCACAACATCAAAGCTAAGCTGCTGCTGTATGACCTCGGAGCTCTCATTCAATGCCCCTGAGCCTCGATGGCTAGTCTGGAAAACGGACATAAAAATGGGCACAACACTGGCTTGCTGTGTGCCGATAAGAGAGGGCAAGAAGGTGCACCTCGTGAAGTGACGCCGTTCGCCCAACGGCGCGACAGCATAAGGAAAAGCCGTTCAGCATCTTTGTGCTTTGACCCCTCCGCCCCACCCCAGGGGAGAGCTGGATGGTGGCTGCAGCTCTGCCTCTGGCCGGCTGAGTGACCTTGTGCAAGGAACTTAACCTCTCTGATCCTTGGTGAATCCTGTATAAGAGCAGTGCAGAATCTCTATATACACAGTGCATGGGGGACATTTCCAAGATACCCCCAGTGGACGCCTGAAACTGGAAAGAACAAAACCGTGTATTCACTATGTTTTTTCCTATAGATACATACCTATGATAAAGTGGAAGTTATAAATTAGGCACAGAAGAGATTAACAACAATAACTAATAGTAAAACAATTACAGCAACATGTAAGTTAGGTGAGTGTGGTCTAAGTAGTGTCTTGTCCTGTACTCGTCCTTCCAGTGACGAAGGAAGAAGATAAAAAAAGGGCTATGTGCCGAGATGAAATGAGGTGAATGACGCATGCATCCTGACGCAGGCGCAGGCTACGACTGACTTGACAAATCGTCGGAAGGAGGATCATCTGATCCAGACCACAGCATGACCACAGGTAACTATAACCGTGGAAAGTGAAAGCATGGATCAAGGGTATTTCTGCAGAGTCTTCCCAACATCCAGAGTTTTCCAAAAGTCAAGATGAAGAGCGGATAGCACAGCGTGGTTGAGTGTCTTTGGCTCAGCCACTCAGTGGCAAAACGAGAGGTTGAATTCACGGTCCTGTTAAACCCATACCACCTTGTCTCAAAAAAACACACGTGTAACTATTAAAATGAAAGAAATGTATTGCTAACGAGTCATCTAAAGTCATCTTACAAACCTCAAGGGCATCTCTACTCTTCTGGGAAGCCAGTGATCGAACTCGGTTTCCTCTAAATACTAAACGACCGGCCCAGAAGACAGAATTATCTTCATCCTATAAAAAACATAGACACCTCCTATCGTATGTCAACTATATTTCAACTAAGAAGTTAAAAAATCATTTAAAAATAAAAGTAGATGCCTCCTGACTGTTGTGGGAGGCAAACTGTCAGGGGCTCAGCAAGGAAGGGCAGGTGGAACCAAGGAGGCTCTGAGGCCAAGGACAAGGACAGGAAGGGCCACCCTGCACTGGGGACTTTGAGCACCTTCTACATAGCCAAGACCTAATAAATGGACCACAAACAAATGAACCACCAGACACTCTCCATCCTGCACATTTCTGGCCCACTGTAGGATTTTCCTGTGTTACAAAGAACAGAGTACCCCCAGGAATCAGAAACCCAAATGGTACATGGAAGACATATTGAAAGGGAAGATTAATTTTGAGGGTGAGTCCACAGAAGACTAACTGGTGTTGGGAGCAGAGGAGCTGTCTGAATACAGCCCCAAACGGACCTGCCATGTCTGCTGGGTGTTTACACCCCTACCTAAGGTTGACCCCCCCGACCCCAAAAGCCTACACACATTCGCCAAACCTGCAACCATTCTGCAAATGTAGACTGAGCACCTACTGTGTGCCAGACTCAACTGTACGTGCTGGGGCAAGAGCAGGGAGCAAAAGAGGGTGCCAGGCTGCATGGCGACGAGTCCACAAGAAGACAGCCAGGCGGTGAGGAAGACCTTCTAGAGGTCACAGCCAGTTGGAAGAACTTGGCTTTTCCTCTGGGTTTGGAGAGATGCAGCTTGAGGGTTCAGAGGTGAGAAATGGCAGGATCCGACTTCTATTTTAACAGGATCACTCAAGCTGCATGTTGAGAACAGAACAGGTCTGTGTGCACGAGCGTGGGGAGCAGGGAGAAGGAGCAAGCGGAAGGCAGAAAGGTCAGGAAGCTACTGCAACCACTCAGGCCTGGTGTGATATATTGCCCAAATGCCCCTTCAATGAGGTAAGTGTTACCCCAGTTGCCAGGAATTGCCTTCCCTGCAGAAAACTATGTTTGCTGGGGCAGCTACCTCCAGTAAACCACACAGAGCCTCAGGCGTGGTCCCCAGGGCACGCCTTCACAGACTGCATGTGAAACTCCATCTCAGGGGTGCCTCTGCATGCACTGAGCCAGAAGCGATACGGGACAGGTAGGCAAAGGTAGAGCGGAGAAGCGGCCACCTGATGTATTCTTGCAAAGCTCGTGGTGATCACTTTGCAGTTTGACTTCTCTAGCAGAGGAAGCAAAATATCATATACATTTACAACCTGTACCAAGGATGTGGAGAAATTGGACCCTCGTGCCCTGTTGCGGGGAGGATAAAATGGTACAGCTGCCGTGGAAAAGAATATGGTGGTCTCTGGAATAATTAGACACGGAATTGCCATATGGCCCAGCAATCTCATTTCTAGCTATATAGCCAAAGGAACGGAAAGCAGGGTCTCAAAGAGACATTTGCACACCCATGTTCACTGCAGCATCATTTACAAGAGCCCAGAGGCGGGAGCAAACCTGAGTGTCTGGTGCCAGATGAATGGATGACCAAAATGTGGGATATACCTTCAACGAAATATTATTCGGTCTTCAAAACAAAGGAAGGACATCCTGTCTCGTGCTACAATGTGAACTTTGAGGACATCACAGTAAGTTAAGCGAGCTAGTCACAAAAAGACAAGTACTGTCTGATCCCATTTATATGAAGTATCTAAAGTAGACAAAGGTACAGGAAGCAGAACTGTGGTTGTCAGGGTCTAGGGGGAGGGGAGAGAAAAAACGGAGCATTGCTATGTAACAGATTTAGTTTATTTTGCGAGATGAAAAAGTTCTAGAGATCTGTTGAACAACCATGTGAATATACTTATCATTAATGAAATGTACACTTCATTTTTTAAGAGAGTAAATTCCATGTTAAGTGGCTTTGCTGTACCACAATTAAACACAAAGATTTATAATGTAAACTTGCACTTTTTCACCATGTAGCCTCACCAAGCCCAAGTTTCCTTAGCTATAAATTTATAATGAGTAAGAGTCCAGGAGGGGTGCCTGAGTGACTCAGTTGGTTGGGCGTTTGGCTCTTGATTTGAGCTCACGTTGTAATCTAATTGTTTATGAATTTGAGCCCCACATTGGGCTCTGTGCTGGTGGCGTGGAGCCTGCTTGGGATTCTCTGCTCGCTTGCGCGCTCTCTCTCTCTCTCTCTCAAAAATAAACAAACATTTATAAAAAAAAAAAAAAAAGAAAAGAAAAGAGAGAGAGACAGAGTCCAGGAGCTCACACATGTAAAGTGCATGTGTGGGATCGAATGCTTGCTCAAAAAGTGAAAGGAGACATGATTAGCAGATTAGGATCATTCTCACCAAAAACCCTGCCCACTTCTTCTCATAGGGTTCATGCTCTGGTCACGCTGGATGGCTTGCTAGGTTTCCTCGCTTCCATTATGTGCCCTCAATTTAATACACTCTAGTCCTTCACCTCCATCTATAAAAAACACATAAAAATTTCCCAATTTACAGAAATCTGGACAGAGTAACTGAGATGATTCGTGTAAAGGGCTTTGAGCCTGGCATCCTGTAAGTAGGAGATAAGTATCAGAAATCAGTAGTATTGCTATTAACGTAAGAGTTTGCAGTATGCTGAAGGGTCTACCTTCAAGGGCTTGAGTCTGAAATATTATCCAAGGCCAGGCATCGATCTCTTTCCTTCTGCTTTTATCCCCGACTCTCCTTCGGTAAGGGTTGGGATAGTCTCCTCCCACTCCCCTCCACCATTGTTGAAAGAAGGGCTTTCAGAGCTGCCCGGTTCCGTCTGCTGTGTCAAATACTGGTGATGCCTTCACCCTCCTCCCGTACAAGAGGGCAGAAGACACAGGAACGTGGAAATGAACCACTGGAATCATTTGTTACTTGGGCCACGGCAGCAACTGGTTAAAATTAGGACAGAGCCTTTATTTTGCTGCAGTTTAGCTTCATCATCTTATTATTTTTAAATATTTTACCATTTATTTTTGAAGAAGAGAGAGAGCACGTGCGCTCGCACACACGGGGGGGAGGGGCAGAAAGCAAGGGAAACAGAATCCGAAGCAGGCTCCAGGCCCTGAGCTGTCAGCACAGAACCCAAAGTAGGGCTGGAACTCACGAACCGTGAGATCATGACCTGAGCTGAAGTCGAATGCTTAACGGAGCCACCCAGGCGCCCCATTCATCATCTTTATAAACGAGAGGGATGTACTTTTCTTTGTTGTTCCTAATGGCACATTTTAGAAATAAAATGTAATAAGAGAGTACAAATAGAAAACAGGTCAAGGTAGGACTGCTCCAGGGTAAGCACAGACAGGAGATTCCAAGGAGACAGGGCCCCTTGCCATTGCCGTGGTGTGGCGGCCACCTCCAAGACTGTCCCCAAAGCTCCCTCCAGCTTGTATAGCCCTTTTATAAGCTCTGCTGCACTGTGTGAGGGTCGGTCTGTATGACCAACGGTGCTGGGCAGAGGGATTGGTATATGATATCCAAGGCTCGATCATAAAACAAGACTGTGGCTTCTGCCTTGTTCTGCTGATCACTTATTCGGGGGAAAGCCAGCTGCTATAATGTGAGAACGCTTCAGCAACCCTAAGGGACTGAAGTCCCAGCCATGCCTCTGTGCCATCTCTGAAGCAGGTCGGCCAGTCCCTGTCAAGCCGACAGATGGCCACAGCCCTCATAGACATCTTAACCGCAACCCCATGAGAAACCTACAGACACAATGTCCGACTCAGCTGCCCCCAGATTCCTGATTTTCATAAACTGTATGACACGACAGATGCTTGTTGTCTGAAGCCATTGGGCTGGGGGATAACTGGGTATGAAGTGATAATTACCTGATTCGGGGAGGGGACGTTAACGTAAGTTACCACTATAGGAGCTAGGGTTCCCTGAAAATCAATGCCTGAGAAAATCCTAAGTTCCTTCCAGCTGTACATTCCCTAATTCCAAGGCCTAACATTTAGGGAAGATATTTTAGCAGATTTACATCCTTGAAGGAGCCCCAGAGACCACCTATGAAGCTAATGAAATCTGAATCCAAATGTCGCAACAGCATCTTCCAATAGCAACATGTATACAGAGGAGGGCAGGCAAGCTCGCTACTGCTGAGCTATTCCATACAATCCTCAAAGTAAAAACAATAGATCGAAATACCATGTAGTTAGGCAGGGGCCCAGAAAATGAAGCTGTAAGGTGTCAAGTTTTATAACTGTAACGCCTAAAGCAAAACAGTACACCCCTACCAAGTTAACAAACGCAGTCACATCTGGAAGGCAATTTAAAACAGAACTTCTTTGACAAGAGGAGGCAATATCCTTGCCTCAACCTACTGAGAAGTGAGTATCCCTCACAGGTCTACGGTAGCCCCCAAGGTGAAAGATGACCTCCATCATGTCCGGTCACCCTGGAGCCTTTGAGATGAGGCACCTGGCAGAGTGGGGCTCTGAGTGTGGGTCCCAGGTGCTCTAATTCACAAAGCGGTAGTGCCGGGTTCCAAGCACAGGCTCTAGAAGTAAACTGCTTAGGTTAAAATTTTTTTTAATAATTTTTTTAATGTTTTATTTATTTTTGAGACAGAGAGATAGTGTGAGCAGGGGAGGGACAGAGAGAGAGGGAGATACAGAATCCGAAGCAGGTTCCAGGCTCTGAGCTGTCGCAGAGAGCCCTACGCGGGGCTCGAACCCATGAACTGCGAGATCATGACCTAAGCTGAAGCAGGACACTCAACCGACTGAGCCACCCAGACGCCCCATGCTTAGGTTTAAATTTGACTCCACCTCTTCCAGGCAGTAGGACTTTGAAATAATTATCGAACCTTTCTTAGCAGCTTTCTAATGTGTCAAATAAAGAAAGTATGCTTCTGTGTGGACCGAATGAGGTATTTTATGTAAATTTTGGCATAGCGTCTGATCCACTCAAAGGCCAAACAAATGTTAACTTTTATTACTATTACATTAATACTGAGAAATGAAGCTCCGGGCACGGTATAGAGGGAGAGACCTACTTCCCTAGAGGTGGTCTCACATCAGGGAGAACCATTCACTTGACCTCCCACAATAACAGTATTCATTGTTGCTATCTTACAGTATATCCACAAATTCTTTGACATCTCTCCCACTGAGAGATGGGGAAAACTGGGTGAGCTTTTGAGCCAGTTTCAAATAAAAGATTACATTATCAGCAGAAGTGACACTGTGTGACTTTCAAGGCCAGGTCATAGAAAGTGCTTCTGTTGTGTTTTGGTCACTGGAGTTCTTGTACTTAGTCTCCAGCTGCTGTGGAGGCAGCCGACTGCCCTGGGGCCGCCATGTTGTACGGAAGTCCAAGCCAGCCGTAGGAACAGACACGAAGAGCCCCGAGTCTACGACCAGCAGGAAGGATGCTGGGTCAGAGCTCCAGACCTCGCTGCTCAGCTCCAGCCACGAACTGATGACAAATACATGAGGGACCCCCAAACCCGAACTGTCCACCTAAGCCCTTTCCAAATCCTTGACTCTCCAGAAAACCAGAGACCTAATAAAACGACCAGTATTGGTTTAAGCCATTATATGTTAGGTGTGTGTTAGGGAGCGTCGGGAAAGGGAAGCATCCAGAGTGAGTGTGTGAGACACGCCTGCAGAATTGGTTTCCTTCCCGCTGCCTCGTTTCAACCTTACAGCTGCACCGGGAAGAACAGATCATAATTCTCATTTTGTAAGGATGAAATAAGACGACAAGAGGGTAATGGAGGCACCCAAGCTCACAGGATGCATGACTGACAAAAGCAGAGATTCCTGGTCGGGACGTTGGACTCTAATTCCTGTGACTTCTCGGCTGCACCAGAGCGGACTCCCAGGATATGCCGGGACCAGAAACGCAAGGAGAACACACAGATCCATACAAACGCCCGCGTGGAGACCAAAGGGGGTCATTCGCTCCAGGCTCCATGGCACACGGAAGCCAGTGCCTCGCTGCAACGGCATCGCCCTGACAACAGATAAAGGCAGGAATAAAACGGACAGCTACGTGAAGGCCGCGTAATTAGGAACACTCAGAGGGCACAGGGACTGGCGAGGGCCCGCTGCTCCCATCACCAGATATCTCGGCTGACAGCCGGCATCATTACAGAAGACTTTCCAGAAGTACTTGTCATACCCCAGAGAAGTTTCAGTGCCACAAGAGAGGATGACAGCATCGTGGTTACGAGGCGCTGTGCTGACAGGGTGTCAGGACCAGCTTCGGCGCCTGTAATCACAAAGCGTCGTGAGGAAGGGGGGCTTCTACGCCGACTCCGCTGACTGACATTTCTTGTTGCCTCTATGGCTTCTTCGCTGAAATCTTTAAAGACACCAAGTGATGGAGACACAGAAAGCATTTACACTGTAACGGGTATGAAGTCAGCATCTCAAGGAATGTGGACCCAGAGGAGACATGCTGAAATAAAATGATCAAGACTTTCAAATCCATCTACAGAAACTCTGAACAGGACCAGGGATTCATCACAGATAATTCTACCAAAACTAACCTTAAGGACCTAAGAAGTAACATTATCAAGACACACAGGGAAAGAGAAGGAAAATGAAGAAAGCTTAATTCCCAGGTGCAAATCAAAAGAGTAAAAGAGAAGTGGGGCGCCTGGGTGGCTCAGTCCGGTTAAGTGTCTGACTTTGGCTCAGGTCACGATCTCACGGTTCATGGGCTCAAGCCCCGCGTCAAGCTCTGTGCTTATGGCTAGCTCAGAGCCCAGAGCCTGTCTTCAAGGTCTGTATCTCCCTCTCTCTCTGACCCTCCCCTGCTCACTCTGTCTCTCTATTTCTCTCTCAAAAATAAATAAAACACTAAAAAAATTTTTTTTAATTAAAGGGAAGTTATGATAAGAACCAACAATCCCAAGATCTCAATTCCTATATTGCTACTTTATCTTTCAAAGAGCAAGGGGATAAAGAGAACCCCATTGGTTATGCTGTGCTTTTAAGCAGCTTCCATTCATGTCCCACTATCTCGAATCACTTGCACAGATTTCTTTAATGCCCACGTTCTTGCAGCCTAACCCAGAGATTCGCAATTAATAGGTCTAGAATGGGTGCCAAGAATACACATTTTTGGTACGTAATTCTAAGTCACAACCAAGTGTGGGCACAACCCATGTGAGACAGAATGTTCACTGTAACCCTAATATCTGTTCTCTTTGGTAGCGGAGCTCCAAATGTTAGCAGAAAACGTGGTTTCCTTGAATAAAAACCTAACTTTTCCAGGCTCCCTTGCAGCTAGGTGGCAGCTGCCAATGGCCCTATAGGAATGTTCTTCCGCCAAGGTGCTCCAAAGACGACAGAACGTGACATGTCTAACACGTGTCATTAAAGGAAGGTGGCATGTCCTACCCAAATGCTGCCTCTCTCCTGCCTGCTGGAATGTGCTCCCCCCATCACCATAAACCACAAGACCACCTTGGGAATGCCAGCCAAGCAAGCCAAGCGAGACATGAAGGAAGCCTGTACCCCTAAAACAGACATCCCTCCTCACAAGGCCTCCAGCCTTTTAAGCATCAAGAGAAGTAAGACTCAAAGCCATGGTCAGTTGGGATGTTTTGATACTTCACAGTGAAATCCAATGCCAGTAACAACCATTTTAGAGCTTGCCTCGAGTTCTAATATATATTGTCACTCCAGACATAGTACAGGGCAGGAGCTTGATTTTTATCTTTTAATCACTAATTTACAAATGAGGAAACCAAGATACAGAAAAATGATACAAGCTGCTTGGTGCCACATGGCTACGAAGCCGGGAACGGGGTCAGGATTTAGGTCAGTGGACCACCAGCTTCAGGAACTGTTTTGTCTACACAATTTTGCAAGGCACTCCAGGCGGAGCCCTCATTAGAAAGAGGGGGTGTCTCTCTGAAAACTGAATGGGGGCACAGAGCTGCTGGCCAGACAGAAGGCCCCATTTTCTCCCTCTGCTCTGCTTATGTCTTCCTTCTCTCTTTTCCTTTCCCATTTCCACTTGTCACTCCCCTTAATTCTCAGGCAGTTGAGTCAGCCCGAGTCATAATAGCGTAAATACGCTTCCTCCCTCTGGGCCCCCCGACCTGGTTGGCAGGGTTCCATCACCCACCCTCAAGTGTCCCCAGTGCCATGACCTGAGAGCAGACAACATGCAAGAAAGCAAGCAAGCCGTCCCCCAGGCAAGAATACAAGCTCTCAAAACTAGGGCCCTCCCCAGACCAGCCCAAAGTGGGGGAGTTTGATAACACTGCCAAGTCCCCATTTTCGAAGATGTAAAAGAGAGATATTCAGTACCACAGGTCCCCGGCGGTGGCAGTGGGAGATTAAATGGACGGGACCAGGCATGCAGCAGGGCTGATACACACCAGGCACTTAACAAGTCCTGATGTTCGCAATCCTCTATGTCTCACACATCTCTTCCTCCACGGCTCCCGCCTCAACATGAGAGAAGGGGAGTTTTGTTCCTTGCTATTTCCCAGCACAGGGAACAGTGTGGGATACATAACAGAGGCTCAGTAACTATTTATCAGATGGAAGAATGAATGAAGATACAGTGTAATCATTTCCTGGCCCAGGTTCTCTGTGCTTCCGGACCAAACTCCCCATGTCCTGCGTTCCTTATTGCTTTGCTTCTTATTTTTTTATACTCACGTGTATAGTTCTCACTGTTCAGGCTCCATGTACCTGTGTCCACCTCTGCACACCTCAACCAGGCTTGAGAGACCACGACAAAACCTCCCAACCCAAGGGCCCTCCTCCTTCACCACTGAGCCCCTATGTGGCTCAGGAAGCCCCACATTCCGAGTGTAGTATCAGCAATATACTCATCACTGATACTGTAGCGATCGGCAAAAGAACTAAGGACCCCTCTCACATGAACAACATATTACGTTTGCCAAGTGTTTTCAGAGGGGCTTGAAGTCTAACATTCTAAGAATATGGCCAGGAAATGGAATAAAGCAACAGCAGGTAATAGATCTAGCTAAAATTAATAAAAATGAACCTTAACTGAACACATACTATGAACCAGACCCAGTCTGTGGCTTTCTACAGCCCATCCCATTTACTTCTCATAAATCTCCCATGAAGCAGGAATTATTTCCTCAGATTTATTGGTGAGACATCTTAAGTTCAGAGAGGTTAGGTAACTTGCTCCAGCACCCACAGCAGAAGCCATCAGAGCTCAGATATGAACTCAGGCTTGTCTGGGTCACAAAAGGCCTTGCTTGTAACAGGGGTGCTTTAATTCCTGTCCACAGGAACAGGAGAAGCAGGAAATGAGTGTGTACGCACTTGTGTTCAATGCACACAGAAGCACAGATGCACAAATCAGAGGGGTGAGGCCAGTAGGGAGAAGGGGTGGTAAGTTCTCCAAAGGTCCAAAGACTTACTAAGACCAAAAGTGTACGGGGGGGGGGGGTACAGAATACTCAGTTATACAAGTTCAAATCACTGCCTTAGAGAAGCAACAGGTCTCTGGTTCTGAACTCCAGAAGCTGATCCTAAAGTGAGGAGGTGGCCAAGGGAACTGTTGCCCAACAAAGCCACAACTTCAGGTATACCATTCACATCATAGTCTAAATTAGCAGGTGTCCCCAGGATGACAACTCCGCGTTGAAACCCTGGGTCCAAACGAACTGCAAAGAAGGAAGTGGTGGTTTCCATCCCTTTGCTCCTCTTAAGATCTCTGTGCTAGAGGCCTTCCTGCACCCAACTTTGAGATGGCAAGACTATGGCTCAGAGAGGCTAATCTATTGGCCAGGCCACACGGCAATGGTAGTGACTATGCCAGGTTCACATGCGGCCCGAGTCAAGCATGCCGGCCCTTTGGCGGCACCCGGAGGTGCCTCCTGGTGGCATCTGTGAGGGGTGAGGGCCACTGGCATCTGGACCATCGCCCTGGGGTGGGGGCAGGGGCCCACGGGGGGTGCTCTTTACCTCGCACTTCTCCACGACTGGCTGCTGCCCACACTCGGAGCTGTTGCCCGCCACGATGCCCGCGCGGAGGTTCTCGCTGTCACCGGTGCCCTCCTCCATGGAGTAGGTCCTGGAGTGGTTGCCGCGGCGGGGGGCAGGGGCACGGCCCTGTGCCAGGCTGAGCTGCCGGCGCAGCGCGCGGTTCTCGGCCTCCACCTCGCGCACGCGCACCTCCAGGCTCTCGCGCTCCCGCGGGCCGGCGGCCGCGTACCGGGGGCTGTGCGGCTGCGACTCCAGCGGGGACAGGGACACCGGCTTCCCATCTGCGGGGCGGAAAGACCAGGGCAGGGTTAGCGGCGACGAAGCACACCCGAGCCCCGACCCGCACCCCACGCCACTGTTCCGCTCACGGGGGCACGTGAGTGACCGAGAGACGCATCCAGACTGACCTGGGGACCGAGCTGAGAACAGAATGACTTTAGGAGGTGATAAAAACTAACAGGCTACTCAGAGAGGCCGATCATGAGTTTTCCTAATTAAATACCCTCTCTTTTCCCACCTTGGCACATTTCCTGGTAGACAGTTTTGTTCTCAATAAAACAGATGGATATAAAAAAGTAGCAGAAGGAAGGGCAGGAGGAAAAGGAGAAAGTGAAAGAGAACACAAAGAACAAATATTAATAACGACAACGTTTGTTTTGGTTTTCCTATGTGAACTCCTATTCATCCTTCAAAACCCTGTTTCTGAAGCATCACCTCCCAGGAGTGTCGGAATTTGTACCCAGGTCTCTCTTCCGCCTCATCCTATGCACTCTCCACTTAATATCAGTTTCATAAGAGGCCCTCTGGAGAGTTATGGATTTTTAAAACATTTTATGAAGGTAACATCCCCATCTCCTACACCTTGTACACAGTGCCCCAGGACCATGGCCCGCCCAGAGCTGTCTGTCCTCTGTTCTGATGCCACAGAAATCCCCGTATCCGGCTACCACACGGCTGCCTTAGAGAATACTAAATAGAATAACATCTCTAGAAAATTACCTGCTCTTAGCCACCCGCCAAAAAGAACTTCTCATTTTCCATACTTCAAGTTTTTCTTCCACTGAGCTTCCAAATCATCCCAGAGAGCCTCTGTGACTCACAAACCGTGAGGATCAAAGAATGCGCTGCGTTACACCCCGTAGGGTTCACCTGTACGGCCGCGCTGCGTCGGCCTCGGCCCGGGGCTTTTTGATCTATCTCTGGGCCTTCACAAACAGGACTCGAGTCTCTCCCTCTTAATCACCTCAGGGCTAACCCCCTGATGCCCTGGCCCTCTCCTATCCATGTGGCACACAGGACCCGCTGCGTTCCACTGCCCAGGACCGCAGATCCAAGGCCCAGGCTGAAGGCGTGGGTGCGCGGAATCGCAGGCTGTTTGGGTTGTCTTGTCCACGAGCTGGCCGGTCACACGTTCTGACCCAGGCTTCTGAAACCTGTTTCCCTGTTCGGTAAAACCAAGTGGGTTCCACCGAGAATAAAAACAAACAGGCCGCTGACGGCAACAGGGTTTGCTCAACGGGCATCGACCCCTCGAGCAGGGGTGGGGAGAGATGGGCATCAGGGCCCCGCTACGGATCTGTGCGGTGCTGGGTGGGGCATGCTGATAGTGTCCTAGGTTATCAGAGCAGGTGGCAACTGGCGCTCCCGCTACAGAGGAGGAAACAGACTCTGAACACTGAAGTCCTCCCAACGCGGTGGAGCCTGAGCAGAAATGAGGTTTCCGTGACCTTCCGGGGCCACGCCCCTGCTTTCGTGCTCGGAGTTAGAGGTACAGATGCTCTGGGGCCCGAGGGGTCTTCTTTCTTATGGGGGAAAAAAAAAAACAAAACCTGGAACATATAGGAAGGTACCCAGCAAGCTCTGGAAGTATATCAGGATCCCAGAAGCTCTAGAAAATTCACAACAAAGGCGAATTAGAAAGGGATTACTTAAATGCTCTGGGCTTAGGTTTTCCAGTCTCTGAAATGGGAGCAGGAACACTAACCTCAAAAGCACAATGGGAGGCGTAAGGAAGTTATGGAAATACAAAGCTCTGGGCGCTCTGACTCTCATGGGGTAAGTCGTTCTGGTAGTTTCCAATGAGAGTAAGTGGTATTATAGGTAAGCTGAGTTGATGACATAAATTAGTGTGTTAAAGGCTGTACATTTTCTGAACACGGGGCTGTTCTCTGAGTCGTGTATGGGAGGAAAGGGCCAACAAACCTTGGCTTTGTCTGATCTGTGGCATCTTTGAACCTTCTTCCCCCTTTCAGCCTCAGGCAGGTCCAAGTTCATCCAGAAGCAAAGTGCAAGAGCGGGTAGGCCTCCCAAGGAGACCTCACCACCTCTTCCGGCTCCCTCCCACTTTTCCATGCCTATAATTCTTTGATTACGTGCTTATAAATAAAGTCATAATTATGTAATCCCCAAGCAATTACAATTCCAAGGGTAGCAAGGGGGAAATTCTATCAATATCCCACCCTTCTTTAGACCCCAAATGTTTTTATGTGTTTATTTTTGAGAGAGAGAGAGAGCGAGCGAGTGCACAAGCATGCACATGAGTGGGAGGGGCAGAGAGAGGGAGACACAGAATCCAGTGTAGGCTCTAGGCCCTGAGCTGTCAGCACAGAGCACAATGTGGGGCCTGAACTCACAAACCATGAGATCAGGACCTGAGCTGAAGTTCGACGCTTAACCAACTGAACCATCCAGGCACCCCTAGACCCCAAGTTCTTGTAACTAAACCTAGCTCTCCAACGCCTGCAGGTGTTTTCTCCACGTTAAAGCCCTATAGATTTCTCAGGGTGCCCGGGTGGCTCAGCTGGTTAAGCACCTGACTTGTGGTTTTGGCTGAGGTCATGATCTCACAGTTCATGAGTTCAAGCCCCACATTGGGCTCATGTGCTGATGTGCAGAGCCCGTTGGGATTCTCACTCTCCCTCTCCCTCTGCCCCTCCCCTGCTTGCACTCTCTCTCTCTTTCCTTTCTCAAACTAAATAAACATTAAAAATAAAGTAAAAAATAAAGTCCTGTAGATTTCTCAACAGTGAAGACACACAAAATAGTAAATGCCAGGCCTTACGGAGGGGAAGCGAGGTGGGAAAAGCCAACGTGCATGCAGTGGGCTGCGCCACCTGGCACACAGCAAGTGCTTGATCAATAGCACAATTCTGGTTTGTTCTAAAGGCGGGCCATCCTGCGCTGCCCACTCCCCCTCCTTGGCCGAGTTGCTTCTGAAAGGGAGCACGCTGGAGATGTGCCTCAGGGCCTTCTCGGCGCGGATGGTCCTGGCCTCGCGTGCACAGGGCCCCTGCGTCTCTTCCCTGGCGGATGAATCCCAATGCCTCTTGATGCAGGAGGGGCCCGTTGCCCTGCCCCACTCAGGGCTCATTCCAATTTCATTCATCCTGACTCTTGCTTTTGTTCCTGGGCTATTCATCTCTCTGGTTTCTGACCTCTTTGTTCTGGCTTCTCCTAGTCCCCTGGGTGGGGAGCAAGGAGGATTAGGCCAGCGCAAGTCCAGCCCTTTTAGAGAAGCTTTGCACACCCCAGCGATGGCGATGTCTTATGGGCTCTGGTCTCTCCGAGGACCGCTCCCCCAGCTCTGCACAGCTCGTCACTACAAAGCCCATCACATGGGATTTTATGGCCTATGTCAACAGCTGTGTCCACACCAGGACTTCTCAGACCATCAGTGGAGAAGAACCGAATTTCCTTCCAATCAATCCTGGATAAAAATCTGGCCCTAACACATGTACCCAGTACACGGCTTGCCCCACGTACAATTCATCACCTGAATTTGACAAACTGACCTATACCCTGTCTATCAAGTCTACTGATCACATGCTCTGGGCTGCCACAGAGTCCAATTTCTCTAGAAGTTTCTAAAGGTCAACTTATATAATTTTCATACTTCCTTTGTTGTAGAACACTTTGGGGACTGTGATGTTTCCTTTTGTGTGCCACTGAGTGGTCCACAGGGTGCCCAGATATTTGGTCAAACATTACTCTGAGTGACTCTGAAGGAGCTTAAACTTTTGAATCAGCACACTGAGTAAAGCAGATTGCCCTCCCTATTGTGGGTGGGCCTCATCCAATCAGTTGAAGGCCTCAAAAGAACAAACGGGCTGACCCCTCAATCAGAGACTTCCTCCTACTTGACAGCCTTCAAACTGGGATATTGTGGGTTTTTTTGGTTTTGTTTTGTTTTGTTTTTTCCTGTCTGCCTTTGGTTATGAACTGAAACACTGGCTCTTCCTAGGTCTGGAGCCTATTAGCCTTTTGAATGGCGTTACATTGTCAGTTTTCCTGGGTCTCTAGCTTGCCAACTCACCCTGCAGATTCTGGGACGCGACCAAATCCATAACCAAAAAAGCCAATTACAATAAATCTCTTTACACACACGCATACGCATGCATACCCTACTAATGTATTTCTCTGGAGAACCCTGACTAATGCAGGGACCAAGAACAGTCCGCAGATCATACTGAGTGGCACTGCCCAAACGCTGGCCTCTCCAGCCCCAGGGCCTGGCACACTGCCTGTACTTAACAAATATTTGAAGAAGGGATGAAGGGAAGGAATGACATCTAGAAAAAAAAAGTCATAAATAATTGGTCTAGCAAATCTTAAACTACTAGCTATTTAAAAAGTGGCCTCATTATACACAAAATAGCAAACAGTAGCCTCGGGATAATATTAAATGCTTACGAGGAGCGAGAAATAGCCAAGAAAAGTAAGAAAATCAAGTAGAGTTACTCTGAATCCCAGACTCTTACCAGAGAGAACTGAATCTGAGTTACAGTTCTCCTTACTAAAAAATAACAGCCTTAGGCAGAGAACTTAGCTTCTCTGTGACTCAGTGTCCCCAGCTATAAAATGGGGGGCACGTGTATGTATATTACCAGCATCAGCCCCAAGAGGAGATACACGAACGTCCCCTTTCCCCCCACCCCACCCCGTGACACCGGGAGGCAAGAGCAGACCCCTCATTTCTCAGCTCCTTTACCTTTGGCTTCTCTAGTACCTTTCCTTCCAGGTCCTACTTTCAGACATACACAGTCCATTTGTACACAGGGTGCACCTCTGTCACATAATGCCTGAATGTGTTGATCCGCGGCTCTGCCCACTTGGAGTTTCAAATGTCAGAGGGGACATTATTCAGAAGTTTAGTTGGCAACATCTTCTTCCTCCCTCCCAAATTCTCAACAAACATGAATTTATCATCAGATTTGAATTTCTGAATCCACTTGAGATGAATGCTCTGAATTAAGAATCAAAACATCTAAGATTGAGAACAAAAAAGGTAAATTGAAAATCAACTTCCGTGCAGCGCGGTGACAGAGATTAGGGACTTGCCATCCCAAACACTCTAAGTGATGATCTGAATCAATTTGTGTGCATTGAATCACTGTATCTCTCCAGAGTGCTAGTGTTTAGCACTATGTGTGATATCCACCACTTGCAGGAGGACAGAACTGGGGCGGGGGGAGCTCATTGACAGAGCCAGGGCTGCAGGGCCAGGACCTGGGTGGCCTCCCAGCCCTTAGGCCACCCATACAGGGGACTCCAGCCAGTCCCTTCCAGTGGGCACAGACCTACATCTCTCTGGTCAAGGACACCAAAATCCTACACTCATGCCCAGATTTCAGGAAGTCTGTCATTCTGCATCATTCTACCCACGATGAAGACACTGCATCCTTAACCTTTATACAGCAAAATCCCCCCACATACAATCTGTCACCAAGGCCGGCAGACTCTTCCTTCCTGTTTGAAGCACTCACTTCTCTCACTGTATTTCAAGCATTGCATCCCCAACCAAATCTTTTAATCTTATTCTACAACAGGGATCAAACTTTTTCTTTAAATACCCAGAAAATAAACACATTTTACACTGCAGGCAATGCAGTCTCTGATACAAGTACACTTGGGCATGGCTGTGTACCAATAAAACTTTATTTACAAAAACAAGTGGTGGGCCAGATTTGGCCCACAGGCCCTAGTTTGTGAGCCCATGTCCTAAGAACATTGGCCTCCAAACTCTCCGTTTCTGCCAGCTTCACTCACAGATGCCAGGGATAACGGACTTCAACCCTATTCCTACTGCATTCTGCAGTTTGACAGAGCACAGAAGCAACTTCAAGGTCCTCTGCCGAATTCAACAAACACTTGGTCACTGTTCCTAGTGAGCACACGTCTGTGCGAGGAAGCCGTGTGTTCAATCTCATTCGATTTAGCAACACTGTAATGAAGCAGGCATCCTCACTCTCCCTGCTTGACTATGAAAGGGGGGCAGGAGGGAAAATAACAAGAAATAAACACACGAGTTAACTTGTTCAAGATCATCCCAGCAGCAAATGGCAGGGGGGGAGTCTTGAACCCAGATTCACGGGCTCCAGACCAACTGCCCTTTTATGTTCTAAATCAGAATGTCTCCTGACCGTCCCCTCTCCCGACAAGTCCAACTCACTTTTGTATTGCCCCCACTTCACTTCCTGGTCCCTTAGGCCAGAGGTTCTCAGTCCTGGCTGCCGTTGCAATCCCCTGGGTAACTTCTACAGAATACCAACGTGCTTACACCCGTCTCCACTGAATTAGCTTAGCATCTCTGGAGATGGGGATCCAGTTAGCATTTTTAGGAGCAGCCACTCTCATGGGTTCCTCCTGTACAGTCAGGGCTGAAAAACCCTGATTTAGGCATTTCCCCCCATCTTGCATATAAGACAACATAGACCGCACTTGCAAGTGCACCTGTTGGCTCCTGAAGGCAAATTTAAGAAATGGCTCAGGTGCAAAGGAGGTCTTAGCATTGCCACACTTAATTCCAGTACTGCTCTGAGTCTGGGCCCCAGTTTCCTGGCCCGAGTCTCTACTGTATTCTTAGAACAGCTCCTACTGTATAACCCAGGACCTTCCTGAATTCCTATAAGCGAGGGTGCCTGGTGTTCTAGTTCATTCAAACTTGGGGCTGTTTTGATCCTGTCAATGCCTCTCTTTCCAAAGCAGCCACACACACCTGACCCCCATCCCCGAACTTCTCCCAGACCTTTCAGTTTCCCTGGTTCCAGGCTCCCCTTTCTTGACCAACAGATCACTTCACACCAAACGAATTCTCCAATTTCTCACCTTCCACATAAAGCAGTGTTCGGTGTTCGTTAGGAAAGCATTTTGTAATTTTTTAAAACACAATACCCTCCTCTTTAATTAACATGAAAATTCCACACCCTCAATACATCCTGAAATTGTAAAATAAATATTGCAGCCAAAGTCATTTGAGAAAAATTTAGAGGACTCAACTTCATCTTAAAAGTCTCACACTCAAAAAACTTTTTTTGAGCGCTTGATCTCTGGATGCCCATATGACAGCTGAATCAGATATGGCACTAATTCTGGGCAGAGTGAGACACAGGGCTCAGCGTGGACATCTCCCTCGTTCCAGAATTGTGGAGCTAGATCTGCTGCAAAGAGGAACGTGGCAGTGACGGCAAGCAAAGGATGCTCACTTGTGACGGGGTAAAGAGGGAACGTTTTACCCAAAAATTCCCCAAAGTGATTTTCTGGATGTTGTCTTGGCAACCAAAGCAAACTTGAGTTCCAGCAAAGACCTTGGAGATCTTCCGGCAAAGACTGAACAACAGTTAAGAAAACAGTTCCCCACAAGCTTGTAGAAAGCCAGGAAAAGAAGCCTGGTTCTGTTTCGTCATAATAGGCTAAGCAGAATTTGACTTTTCTCCTCCAAGAAAGTATTTTCCAGAACCTTGTCTTAAAGAGCTTCATTAAGTCAAGAAAATGAAGACACTTTTAGCACCAATTTGCTATATCCATAGCTGGGTTTTCGCTATAAGTGCTTGAAGTATATCTTAATGAGCAGTGATGTCGATGTTTTGCCCCCTTGAAGCTTCTCAAGGACTTCAAAGCTCCAAATGTGTTTTGCCAAATATCCTAAGTTCTGAAAGTTTGAGGCAGTTGGTTTCTGCATTGCTGTTCTCACAGCAGAGTAACTGAGTCTTTCCGCTTTTAAATCTGGCCACTTCTATTGCTCTTTGATGTCCAAGGAGTCTAAGTATGGACAGAAGGACTTGGTCGAAAGCACTCAAAGCATCACCAAACTAGGCAAAGGATCATGTGAGTAGTGCTCTATTTTTTATATACATGACCGATTTGACAGTGGGGTCCACTTCTTCTCTTAGGTCCCCAGAAACAACTACTGGACACAGCGTGTCCCAGAAAACATGAGGAGATAGTCACTCCCAATCTGGAAGACCAACCTGTGTGTGAGAATATAAGAAGTTCACATTCCAGACATCTTTGATTATCCTCTGCCCCCACTTAACTCATTAACTTCAATCACTTTCAGCATCGCCTCCAAGACACCCAGTTTTCACGGTGGTCTCCAGAGGTTGAGTCTGGAAGGCAGTGTCTCCCCTTCCTTGGTACCTCAAGTCACATGTCATAGGCATACAACAGTTGGACACCATTCCCCTTCAGGGAGAGTCCTCACCACTCCAAGTAAAACTAGCCTGATGATTTTATCCTTAGCAAAACATGCACTGGCCATCCTCACTGGGATCATCAATATGGTCATCAACTATAGAATCAGACCCAGAAATATTCTAAAATTTCTTTTCTCGTTGGCTGTATTCAAGATGAAAGATTGCCTCTGATATTTTTCCACTGATCTAACATTTTTAAAATCCTAGCAATAAATGTGTTATTTTATATGAAATATTCATAGCCCTTATAAAATCCTACTAATAGGTTCCAAGAGTGGTAAATCATATGTGCTGGGGAGAATCATATTTTACAGTAAAAATTTTGAACGAGAATTTTTTTTAAACAAAATCTTGTTCAAATCAAGAGACCCACCTGGGAGGACTCTGAGCAAGGTTTTACATTTTTTACAGTGGTCACACTGAGGATGCTCAAAGCTTTCCTTTCCTAATTATGTGAATCCATACTCAAACCGTCATTCTCGGTAGCCACTGATTTACCAAAAAGGAGTTTTGTGATTTAAAAAAAAAAATGCTTACATTTATTTATTTTTGAGGGACAGAGCACAAGTGGGGGAGGGGCAGAGAGACAGGGAGACACAGAATCTGAAGCAGGCCCCAGGCTCCAAGCTGTCAGCACACAGCCCGACGTGGGGCTCAAACTCACAGACTGTGAGATCATGACCTGAGCCAAAGTCAGATGCTTAACCCTGAGCCAACCAGGCGCCCCATGATTTTTTTTTTTTTAACAGGGAGTGTTGACAACAATATCTGGCTTGGATGGCGGAGGGATAAAGATCTCACTAGCAGGGAGCCGGTGCTACCAGTCTCCAGACAAATCAGCAAAACCCTGGCCTCATCCATTTCTGCTCCCTTTTCCTCCCCCAGTGCTTTCAAGCCATCTTATTTCCAGGGTGGAGGATCACAGTGAAGTTTGGATACATGAGAAAGAATTAGGGACTCTTGTTAAAAGGCTCACAAAGAGTGACTGCTTTATATCATGAGTGTGTCTTTAAAACTTTTTTTCATTTCTCTTATAGTGAGCAAGGGAGAGGAATAGAGGGAGAGGGGAAGAGAGAGAGAGAGAGAGAGAGAGAGAGAGAGAGAAAATCTTAAGCAGGCTCCCCACTCCGTACAGAGCCTGTTGCGGGACTAGATCCCATGACCCTGGGATCATGATCCGAGATGAAATCAAGAGTCAGACACTCAACTGACTGGGCCAGCCAGGCACTCCGGGTGTGACTTTAATCAAGACGGCATCAGACTGGAACAACAGTGCTTTGCTCTCCTAGGGAGGGAGGAAGGCCAGACAGCACCCTCAGACCTCATATCCTCCTCTGTGTCTGGAGAACAAAACTCTGAACAAATGCTCTGGGTAAGAGGAAAACTAACTGCCAGACAGGACTCAAAGTCTGGAGTGTTCTTCATGCCTTATGTCGGCGATGACACTCAGTTAGTCTGTCAACTTCAAATTAGGCACACGCCAAGTCCGGGCAGAAGTTCTCTTCCTCTGTGTTGGGTGGAAGTGAAGATTAGCAGGGGAGAAAACTCCTGGCGCCCATTTCTGGTGCTCCAGGTGGTCTGATGTCAGCGAGGACAGGCTTGGTCCACATCACATTCTCTGGGCCCTCCGACTCACTCCTCTGCAGTCAGCTGGTTTTGAGAGACAAAGCCACTGCCCGTCACACAAGACCTGCCCTACCGCCTGTGGATGTCACGCTGTGGGGGGCACACGGCGCCACACAACCCAGTTCTGGCCTGCGGTGCTCATGCTACAGTTAGTCCTGATGACAGGCTGAACGGAAGGGGTTAGAAGGCAGGTCGGTAGGAAAAGTTAGTCACGGGAGGCCAGGAGGGCTCTTCATTGGCACAGGGTGAGGTTGGTAATGGCTGCCACGAAGAATATTCGAACCCATTTCAACAAGAGGAGGAAGCCAGTGTTTCTGTGAACGTGGTGGATTCCTTCAAGAGCATCCCTTTCCTGCAAACTGCCACATCACCTAAATCGATGCCATCGTCTTCAGCTCAATTGTAAATTAAAAACAAGAGAAAACAAGCAACAGCCTGCCTGAACGTCCCCTTCCTATAAATGTCTGCCCTCCTGTATGCAGCCGTCTTCTCCCTTCTTGAGTCTCCAACCCTCCTTTATCAGTTCCGCTCACTTAAAGTTATATTCTAAATCTCATAACTATCTATATTGAAACAAAGGGGGAGAAAGCGAGGGAAAACCCTTATCATCCGTTTTTTTTACCCATTCCTGACAAATCCAAACCATCCCTCGGGAGGAAATCAGAAATGAAGTATGAGGTTTTATCTGGATAGATGGGGTGGGGGGTGGGGACAGGGGAAGATAGAAGATTTTATCAGAAGCTCAGCTTGACAGATATAACACTTTATCAGGGTGGGCACTCTGCAAGATAAGACATTACCAAGAGCAAGACAGAGGTTTGGGTAAAATATTGGGCTAATAACTATTAAGCAAAACCCGCCATCTCTACTTCTGACGGACTGTTATTTATTTGCAAGTCCTACTCCTGGGACGATGGTGATTTTTTATAAGGCGCTGCTACCAGGAGCAGAAGAGTGACAAGAATAAAACCAAGGATGCTCAAGTCAGCTGTGAAGCAAAGGCAGGCGATGCCTCGGCGAGCTGAGAGGAAGCTGGGCTTGGGGGAGGGGCTACTAACAAACACAGAGGCCCCACAGATGCCCGCAGTGGGGCCTCCAGGACAAGACCCCAATTTCCTGGCCCCAAAGGAATGAGTCCTTTGCAGGACCCAGACAAGGCCTTACGAATGGGACTGACCTCTGAGGCTATGTCAAGAGAGAGACAACGGAAACTCTAGTGAAAGACTTCTTGGGATTGCTGCTGAAATGCCTTGTACGTTATGACTCCATCTTCTGGCCCCGAAGGGCACTTCAGACAACCAGTGACCTCCGCCACTGAGCAGCTCCAAAGCCGCTACGGCGGCAGGCCCTATTTTCTAAGTTACTGGGCACCACGACTGGCAATTGGAATGAGCATTAAGGATCTGTGCTATTTCCCCTGCGGGCCTTGTCACCTGGTCACTTTCCATGGACCACCCCCCCCCAGCCCCGCCCCATCTGAGAGAGCCTTCTTAGGAACCCTTCTCCCGTCCGTCCAGGGGGAGTCGGCTGCTCCTCCGTTCTGTCACTGGATTTCCAGCGACCTGCTGCAGTACAGATCTACGGTAACGGCTCTTACTATGTTTGTGACAACTGTTGATGTAACTAACCTGCTTCACATGGCGACTCCCCACACCCTCAACACCCGTTCGGGGCAGACCCTGCGTCAGTCAAGACAGAGGCCATGCACAGTACTTTTGTTTCCTGAGCACCTCCTCTAATGTCTGCAAGCAGTGGGCATTTTTTTTAACGTTTATTTTTGAGAGAGAGAGAGAGCATGAGCAGGGGAGGGGCAGAGAGAGAGACACACACAGAATCCGAAGCAGGCTCCAGGCTCCGAGCTGTCAGCACAGAGCCCAACGCGGGGCTCAGACCCACAAACGGTGAGATGATGACCTGAGCCAAAGTCGGATGCTTAACCACTGAGCCACCCAGGCGCCCCTAAAGGTTGCCTTTTGACATGACAAGGAGAAGACACACAAGAGAGAAGAGGGTAAGACGGCTTGGCTCTGACAAGCTTCGAGAAAGTAAGGAGCGTCCTGCGGAACGAATGCTCGGAGAATCCAAGTAAAGCCGCCCAAGCCGGCCCACAGACCTCTGGGACGGCCGGAAGGAGGGGAGCGGACAAGGGGCCCAGGCACTAGTGCCGCACATCCCAGAGGCAAGCAACACACGGAAGAAGAGGAGAAGCAGAGGGAAGTTCTGGATATCTTGAGCTAGATATCCCGGGGACTCTGCCTCAGGTA
>PJEM01006073.1:0-32113 GCA_004023845.1 Helogale parvula | reverse complement strand
AGTAGCTTCAGCTGCTCATCAATAGAATCTCCAGCTGATAATTATTAAGTGAAACTTGGGGCTTGCATTTGCATATGTAAAGCACACTTCCCTCCGAAGCCACAATGGGAGGGAGAAAGCACTTCCTGATTGTGCAGCCCAGGGAGGTTTGGGCGGGGTGGGGCTCCAGCCTGCTTTGCATGTGCTTCTCCACGCTAATCAAGCCAGATATTCAGCAGAAATAAACCCCACATCCCAAAATATGCCATTTGTCAAAATCCAGAGCTCAAATAAGAGACCTCTTTTCTCCCGATCTGAGAAGGACGCATTCTACCACAAAGCAGGTCTGTAAGGGATGTGATTACCCAGCGGGGGCACACGGGCCTCTACACACACACCTGGGTTGTTTTACTGGACGGAATGGTTATTAGTTTCTCCAAAAGCAAGGCCTCTATCTTCCTCGTGTATTCCTGACACTTTTCAATCTTTGCACCTGTCGATTAAGAAGCTTCCGCCCTGAAGAAAGAAGTGAGAAGGAAGTGCAAACAGCATCAAATTCCAAGTATCTGATGGCTTATCTCTGTTATGACATTTGTCGTGGCTTGGGAGGAAGGAAAGGGTGTCACATGGAGAAGAGCCATCAGTCCCAGGAGCACAGTGAGGACACTGTCCTTAGCATGGCTTGAGAAATCAGGGACTTGAAAATACCAATGTCATTTCTCTCACTGCCACTTGATTGAGAGAAGGGGCTGCCGGGCCGTCTAAATCCACAGGGTGTCTAAAATTACACTCATGACATTCTAAAGACAGAAAGAGACAACAGGATTTAAAAAAAAAAAAACATAAATTGGCAACTCTGGATCTCTTCATCCTTGGTTAAGCTTGGTTAAGTCCATGATCCTTTTGGGACCTCAGTGCCCTCATCCGTAAAATGGGAGTAAAGATTCTGCAGGAACCCTCTTACCCAGCATCATTGGGGTATGTACCTACTATGAACATTCAACTCATCACCTATAAACATGCATTATCTGACAATGTTTTGATATGGAGCTAAGGTTTTTTTTTGGGTCAAAACACATCCACTGTGTGAAAAGGCACAATACCTTTGTTGCTTAAACCAGAAAGCATCTGTTGAACACTTCCGGCTAGGGTATCTTTCTTTTTAATGTTTATTTTTGAGAGAGAGACAGAGCATGAGCAGGGGAGGGGCAGAGAGGAAGAGTGAGACACAGGATCCGAAGCAGACTCCAGGCTCCGAGCTGTCAGCACAGACCCTGACCGTGAGATCAGGACCTGAGCTGAAGTCAGATGCTTGACCAGCTGAGCCACCCAGGGGTACCCGGCTTGGGTATCTTTAAAATGCAGGGGAAACTTAAAAGACATTTGTGAAGTAATCAGAGTATAGAATTCCTTTCATATTTTTATCTTTCCCCCCGTTTTTTTAGTTGTCTTGCTTACATTTGACAGCTGTTTTTACAGCAATCTGCCTTTACGTCATTGTTCCAAAATATACAATTTAGTTTTCTATAGACACGCTTCTTCCTGCACTCATATTTCACTGCCTCTGTAATAGCTGTATCATTTAATTAAATGATACCAAGATACATCATAATAGACTTGAAAATAGATTAAAATGTTTTTTGCTAAGCACAAAATTCAAGTGGTGGGATCAAATGCCAAACAGTTCCAGAAAGCAGCCTAATATTCAGGAGACCGCATGCAGTGGGCTAGGAACAGTACTTTGATAGAGGGAATAGAGGAATGCTTGGTTACTGGGTGTGGTTTTTTTTTATTGTTATTTTTGAGAGAGAGAGAGAGAGAGAGAGAGAGAGAGAGAGCGCATGCGCACGAGAGAGTGCGAGGCAGAGAGAGAGCGAGACACAGAATCCAAAGCAGGCTCCAGGCTATGAGCTTCCAACATAGAGCCCAACATGGGGCTCGAACCCACGAACCGCGAGATCATAACCTGAGCCAAAGTCAGACGCTTAACCAACTGAGCCACCCAGGCGGCCCTCTTAAGTGGAGGTGCCTCAAGAATCTTCCAAGGAGTCCTCGCCTGCGGTGCTGCTAGGAAGAATCAGAGATTTCCCAGGGGGCATTTCACTTTCCAGGCTAGGCAGGACAGGAAGACTTGGGAAAAGTTCTTGCCATTTATCTTGCAGCAGGGTCAAGTCACTGCCTCTGTAAACTATGGCTGCAGGCTTTGAAATTATGTTCCATGTGCGTCTGGTCAAAATACTCCTCCTTTTCGCTGGTAGAGCACCGTGAGACCTCGTCCAGAGCATCTGGGGATCCTCAGTCACGCCTTGGTCTTTTATACGAACTGACACAGGCTGGGAAAGGGGTGATGGCTGTTTCCTTCTACATGAGGCAAGTGAGGTCCGGGGGCTGCACAGGCACGCGCCCGGAATGTCAGCAGCGGGACCAGCGGTGCCGGATCAAGTTCCCCCAAACTGCTTCTCGTGCATGTTTGCGACTTCCTACCACTGGGGTAACTTTGGAAGCAGCGTAAGCATTTCATGGAGTAGAAAGGGGCACAGAACCATCTTCGCTCGCGATCAAGAAAGGTCACAGAGAGCAGACCTGAAGTCACCTCTGCAGACTCGCCAGCCGACCTTGACCTTCCACAGGAAGCAGACCTGGAGTCCTGAAGCCTCAGGCTGAGTGGAAGGTCTTCAGAGGCCGACAGGGCTACAGGGGAGGGCTACAGCGGAAGTGAGAAAAGTCTCCCGTTTGAACAAGTGAGCCCTTACAGAGAAGGAAGCAGTTACAGGTTATAGGCTGTGCTGACCCTGGGCAAGTAATTTAATGCCCTTGAGCCTCAAACAGCAGGGAACAAACTTTCCTGTTTACCTCACAGGGCTATTTGAAAACGCATTAAAAACAATAGGCCTGGGGCGCCTGGGTGGCTCAGTAGGTTAAGCATCTGGCTTCAGCTCAGCTCATGATCTCACAGTTTGTGGGTTCGAGCCCCGTGTCCAGCTCTGTGCTGACAGCTTGCTCAGAGCCTGGAACCTGTCTTCGGATTCTGTATCTCCCTCTCTCTCTCTGCCCCTCCCTGCTCACTCTGTCTCTCAAAAATAAATAAAAAGCATAAAAAAATTAAAAAAAAATAAAAACAATAGGCCTATGGGAAAGGCCTATGTAAGTGAGGCTCTTAGGGGAACGGGACGTGATCTTTTATTATTACTACTTTTTAATGTTTATTTATTTGGGGAGAGACAGTGTGAGTGACGCAGGGTTCAGTCTCACGAACCATGAGATCGCCGACTGAGCCACCCAGGCGCCCTGGGACATAATGTTCTTAAGCTAAGACACATACGGGTTTGTTGTAACTACAAGTACTGTTATTAGACATTATTCGTGAGCCATGTTATTTTTTTTTAACAGAGAGAGAGAGGGAGTGCACGTGAGAGTGCATGTGCATGTGGAGGGAGGCACGGAGGGAGAGGACCTTAAGCAGGTGCCACGCTCAGCGTAGAGCCTGACCCAGGACTCGATCTCACCACCCTGAGATTGTGACCTGAGGCAAAGTCAAAAGTCAGATGATAAAACCACAGAGCCACCCATGCGCCCCACGTGCCGTGTTATTCAACTTAGCAGTAAAAGCAGCCATCTGGTAGATTGCAGCATTACTGTCCCCAGAGTCCGGGGAGAAGACCAAAGTGAAGACAAACAATGTCCACAGAGCTCTAAAAAGCCACTTGAGTGAAAGCCCGGTGGAGGACGTGGCCGCCCTTCTTCCTGGATATTCATCTCATCAGTTCCAGAAACACAAGACGACCAGTGTGCACCTACATGACCCCCGTCTGCTGGTGGAGGCCTGAAGAGACCTTCCCACCTGCTCTGGTGTGACCTCATCTGCTCCTTGGCTGCATTCTGCACCCTCCAACAGGAGCGGGCCACCGTCCTCAAGCCTCCGTCACCTGGAGAGTAAATGACCACAGCACAACTGTATTCCCTGCAACGCTAAGTATGCCAGCGGTTGGAGCCATGAGGCCATATGACCGTCTTCCCCCTAAAGGAAGGACTACGCACACTTGAAGCAAGTGATACCTACAGTTTCCCAGCCAATGGGCCAACGTCTCGCAACATGAATAAATGCAAAAGGCTCAAAATGACCTGCACTGGGGTTTGTATTACAATTCAGGAGGCCATGTGCTTGTACCCAGGGAGGTCTGCAGGACGCAGCCAAGGAGCAGATGAGGTCACTGCCTGTCGCCAAGGTCAGGCTTTTATAAAAGACATCCTCATACAAATGTAAAAAAGCCCTGTAGTTGTCAACCTTGTCTGTCTGGAACACTGACTTCCTCCAGGCGACAAGCTCATTCTGAATAAGATCCAGTAAGTTACGCCTTCATTCGCTCGGGGTACACGTTTATGGAACATACTCTGTATGACAGTCACTACACAGGCCCCTTCCCTTAAGCAGCTTAAAGCCCAGTGGGAAAGATGAGTGAAACTAAAATTACAGAGATAATGTTTATCTCTGCCAAGAGATAAAGTCTTAAGGACAGTGTGCTAACAAGGATGCTGCGTGGGACAGCACCCCTTAGTGTGCACAGGTGCTGGGGAAATTTCCAGGAGTCCTCACGTCCATGCTGACGGCTAAAGAATGGGCACAAGAAGCCCGATGGAGAGGGAACGTGTTCAAGCAGAGGAAACAGAAACAGCATATGCAAAAGCTAAGAACCACAGTTCTCAAACTGTGTGCCGAGATGCCCCAGAGTGACCCAGCAGACCCACAGGGATGCCCAAGGTATCCTGAGATTCCTACAGAAGCACAGCAATTCTTCGTATCTGTGGGGCCCTGCCTGAACTACTAGCTCGAGATATTCCGTTTCAACAGGACATTGTACCACATTCCATATTTTGGGCAAAGCTGGGTTTTCAGAATTTGCTAGGATAGAAAGCAATGACTGCATGGAAAAAAATCCGTGTGCAACAGGTGTCCAGGCTGACTCCCAGATCTGAGAAGTGAGGCATCCCTTAAGTAAATAACTATTTATGTGTGTCATTTTATGTGTGTCCTTTTTTCAAGCAGCTACTAAATTGTTAGGACATAAGTACTTAATAAATTGCATAGTTTGGTATTTCATTTGACCTATGGGCAAGGCGACACTCAGGGCCCCAGGAAATGAGAAAATGTGGGAACCTGTGGTTTCGAGATCAAAGAGCCTGGAGCTTATAATGGACGTGAAAGATTTTCACAGAAGTAAGGCACTGAAGGCAAAGGGTGGAGGGTGGGAGAAGATGCTGGAAAGACAGGGCAGATCACAGAGGGCTTTGGGGTGCCTTCAAGAACCTGACCCTCATTCTGAGGCCAGTGGGACCCACAAAAGGGTTTTGAACTTCCCTGTAGCACAGAATGCAGTACCACCTCAGTCTTCCTGGACTGTCCCCAGCTCTCAGAACGTCTGCACTTCACAGCCCACCATGTGGGTCCCACACAGCTGAGGCCACACTGAAGAGTGAGGTGTGCTCTGATGAAAGCCATCAAGTCTCTGCAGAGAGGCTTGCAATTTCCCCTAATCCACTGAACCTAAGTAAAATCACACGGTCAAGTATAAAATGCTTTACAAACCAAAATTATCATGATCTAGCATCTACATGTAGATTTCATATTCTAGTAATCAGCCCACAGTGAATTTAAGTCCTCTCTGGACCTCTCACAGTTGTTAACACCTCCTCTCCTTTTTCTACATTGGTGCCAGAGCCTAATCCCTAAAACAACTTTTGGATTCAGAGAGAAGGAGCTATAGGGTGAAATCTGAACTGCTTAACCTCAAGTGTTTGATACACTGAACATGATGAAACAATGCAGGACATCATTTCTCTGAAGCATCAGCTAAGAATGTTGACTCTTCATATCTGCACGTGTGATACATTCTACAATAAATTATAAAGAATACGGGAAACAAATTTACCAGGACATTTCATACGAAGATACTTTTCCTTTAAAATGTGCTGAAGAAAGATTTCTTACCAGACACAGAAAAGCTTTTATCAACCTACAGCTAAGCTAGCCACCTCACCCCAACTTCCCTTGCAGCTCCAAAAGTCAGAAAACAGCAGGGTATCAAGTAATTAAAAATCGCCATATGCCCTGGGTCTGAGAGAAAAGAACAATGAAGAAGAGAGATGGGGTAAAAGCTGTCCTAGAACGAGCACCCAGGAGACAGGACCCCACTGAAGGCTCCCGCACTCTCTTATAGAGGACAGAGAATGAGGGGCTTGGGCCAGTCCCGAGATCTTACCCCCAGGAAAACTTACTCACTCAAAACTGCAGCAAGAGCTGCTCTTCTGTATGTATTACCCCTTCCGCCTCACTGCGCAGGGTCCCAGGAGGAGGGAGCTCTGCCAGAACAGCGATCCGGTCACGGTCGCGGTCACGGCACCCACCACCCCTCCCAGGGAAAAGGAGCCCATGTCTGTCCGTGTGAAGGCCCTGTGCGTGCTCAGCCTTGCCTGGTTCATTCGGGGTCCATCAGCCTGTGGAGGGCACGTGCCACGTGTCCCCAGGGGGAGAACCTGAGGTTTGCTTTGCTGCTAAGACAGTCTAATTTGGGCGAGGGATTAAGCCTGCCTGGTTGAGACACATACATTCTCCAAATGGTTTTAACAAAAAGTGAAGTCGTGATGTCTTTGTGCTCGGTCCCATGCCTCTCCATCTGTTCTCATCTCAGACACGGAAGAGAGGGGCATTATTTATTGCTCCCTGAAACCCTAACACTTGAAATAAGCCTAAGAACCAGATCAGCAAATGGAAAGGTGCCTTTGCTAAAGCACACTTCACAAGCAGGACGTGGGGGACCTGTAATGTGCAAGACCTCACGCTAGGTCCTGGGGATGCTGGGTGGTGCAAGCAGATGTGGGCTCTTATTTGGGTGCTGTTTCCAGTTCACCAGGAGGACAATCGACAGCCCAATTAGTTATTTAGCTGTAAGTGTGATTAATATAAAGTGTAGTGAGGGATCCTGTCAAAATTCTCCATGTTGGCAATCATTCCGCACCGGCTGGGCAAGCCTGAGCCCCAGGATCCACACTCAACACCGCCACACACCTCCCTCCCACGTCACGCCACTGCCAACCGGTCCCCAGTCCCCAGCGGTCTGACCTCCGTGATCACCTCTCAGGCCGATCTCCTCTCTCCCATCCCTCCCAGCAACCCCACGTGTCAGATTCCTTACTGGGTTTTCTCCCCAGTGGCTTCGGTAGCCTTCCCTCTGATCCACTTGGATCCATTCCTTTTTTTGTCTTCGTTTTTGTTACTTTTAATTGTAGCGAAATGAATACACCATTTTCCACCTTTGGGTTCTCTAAGTGTAAAGTTCAATGTCATGTACATTCAGGCTGTTGTGGAGTCGCTGCCACCATCCGTCTCTAGAACCTTTGCTGCTTGCAACACTGGAACTGTCCCCGCACACAGGAGCCCCGCATCCCCCCTCCCCTCCGCCCCAGGGCGACCACCATCTTCTTTCTGTCTCTGTGAATGTGACTCCCCTAGGGACCCCATCTAAGCAGAATCAGACAGAACTTGCCTCCTTATGACTGACTTGTTTCCTGCACATGGTTTTTATCCCCATTCTATCTGCAGGGCCCAGCTCACCCACTTGTACAGTCTAGCAAGGTCTCAGAAAGAACTTGTATTTCCTTGTTTGTTTAACAAATTGACACTATAGTAGAAACCGGCCTTTAAGGCTCCAAGACCAGCCCGCCAACCCCCCAAACACAAGGATTATATACACGGCAAGGACTCTAACTTCTTATATCATTATCTCAATTAATCCTCATGTGCTCTGAAGTGGATATTCTCTCTGATTTAAAGGACAGTACACTGAAACTAAGACAAGTGAAGCCAACTGGCCCAAGGCCACTCGGCTGGTGAAAGGGCCTGAAGTTTGGATAAAGATCTGTCCCTAACATCCATGGGGTTTTCATTAAACCATGGCTCTGAGGAAGCCTAGAATCTCAGGGGTTTTTTTAAGTTTTCTTTTATGCTTGTGTAAATTCTTATTCCAAAAGACAGTTTTATGTTTTTATGCATTTCAGACACCAGCAGTGGAAGTTGTAGGGTGGTATTTTGGTAACAAAGGATATTTTTGCATAAAACATCAAAAAGTGGCTTATGCAGATTCACTGCTTCCTATACTTGCTGGGAAAGTCGGGTCACAGCTCTGAGGCTCCCCGGAAGAAGCCGGATCCTGGAGAAGAAACCAGAGGAGCAAGAGCCACTCAGTTACAGGTGGGGGAGTCCTGAGACACGTCACTGCTCACATGCACTTCTTTCCATGTCAGACAACTGCGTCCCATGGGTTAAACCTGCACGTCACCTCACTGCAGATCAAAGGCAAGGAAGACAACTGCTAGCTAGCTAAAAGTGGCTTAGAAAGACAGTGAAAGAGAAAAGAGAATGATATAGAACAGACAAGTAAAAACCAAAATACATATCAAAGACCAGAACTATATAATAAAATAAAAAACCTCAAGTCTACAATACACAACACGAATAACAGAAAGCTATTTTATGAAATTTGCATCAAGATCCGATGATCCTTGAACAAGGGTTGGAAAAGGTACAGATAGTAAACATTTTAGGTTTTCTGAGCCACATGGTCCCTGTTGCAACTGCTCTACTGTGCCACACTGTGGCTCCAAAGTGGCCACAGACAGTACATAAAGCTGTGTTCCAATAAAACTTTATTTACAGAAACAGAGAGTGAGCCAGATTTGACCTGAAGGCCATAATACGCCAGTCCCCATCCCTGAAGGTCAAGAACAGGTCTTCTCCCATCCTTCCGAGTAGCAACTCTGAGCTCAGATATCACACAAGGAGGGAAACTTAAATTAAATGTTTCCCAGAGTTTTATTTAATTTTCACAAAGCTCTATTCTGTGAACAAAACATCATTTATCCCAATTTTTCAAAAGAAGGAACTGAGGTTCAGAGACCTGAAACATTTTGCACAAGGCTACCCAGAAGGCAGGGCCAGGAGTGGAACCCAGGTGTGGTGGGCTCTTAGCGTTCAGCTGCTTTTCCCCCATACCATGTGGCTAACTGCTTACGGATGGGGGCAACCATCTGTCTGGGGAAAGGATCAGGAAAGATGCAGAAACGGGTCCTCAAGATGTGACTGCACCAAGTGGGATTCAGTCTGCAAAATTCTAGGAGCAAAGACAGAAACTCACTGTCACGGGCACAACTAGAAAAAGACAGTTTACCATAAACACATGGGAACTGTCCAGGAACAAAGTCCTGGGAGACTTGGGGGAACTGGAAACCACTGGAAATCAAGGCAGTTATCTCTCCATATTACCCTCCAGCCCCCCCCACTTCCCATCTGGAGATTTCTCTGCATCTCTCTCAGAAGCTGAGGGACTCTAATCTGCACCTTCCTCAGGGCGTCGGCAAGACCGTCAGCTCCACCAGCTGGTGTCCCCTGCTGGCTCTCAGGTGCAGACGGTCACATCTCCAGCGGACCCACTAACAAGTGCACCTGCCACAGCGGCCCCACTGCCCTGATGCCATCCTCTGCTACAGACCCACAGCTGATGCTTGGCATCTGCCTGTCCAAATTCTGGGGATGGAGCGCCCGGAGCTCACGTGCGAGCACGGGGATTAACTAGGCGTGATTCGCAACCGCATGTGTCCTCCAGCTCGCCGTGGCCAGAACTGGAGCAGACCTGCCGTCCCAAATACCCGTGGAGTGCCGGAGCCAGAGGCAGAAGCTGGTCCTCTGAGAGACAGGCACGTACCTCAACATGTCTAACGCCACAGCAAGGATGACTGGGACCTAAGATCCGAGAGAAGCAGCAGACAGACTGGAGGAGCACAAAGCCAAGCCGGAATAAAAAATTTAAAAAAATTACTTAAAGGAAGTGGGATGTGTTTACTCGATTCAGGAAGAATCTGCAGGACTTGGAGAGAGACCAAATGAGAGCGATAAAAATAATCATCTTGATGAAAAATCCAATATGCAAAACTACAAAAATACAAAGGCGGTGGCTGCTCTTATTTTATGTAAAGGGATACTATTCAGCAATTGTGGAGAGCTGCAGCGTGAGTGGGGGGAGCAAGAATCGAAACCTTCTGTTTGATTTAAAGAAGCTGACAGTAAATTCTAACAGGAGTCGCTAACTGACGCAACAAAGTTTCCAAATCAACTTGAAAAACTCAGTAGAAATGATCGCCCGAGTGTGTACACAAGGCATCTGGGGGGAGGGGGAACTGGCGTTGCAAAAAATTTCATCACTTTGGAAGATTTCAATACGGAGATCCCTACAGGGAAAGCTCATCGGCTTTGATTTCTCTGCCCGAATGGTCCTTAAGCAACAAGAAAATAAATCTTGCTCAAGTTCTGTTTTTAGCACCAGCCCTAGAACCAGCTCATTCTCTTTTCTGCTTCTCAAAGCTGACCCAGATCTCTCCGCATCTCTTAATGACGTGCTGAGATCTGCGGAGAGCACGGTTATTATGTGATACAGCCTCACAAATGCAAGCCTGCTGCACCGTGCAAGAGAACCCGTCACAACTACCATCAGGACATGCACGCCAGAGACAGCTCTGCCTCATGACATCCGAGATGCCGTAGTGGCGAGAGAGGTGACACCCCCATGTACCCCTCTTCTTGATGCTGCTCTAAGGAAAGAACTGACCGCTGGGGAAATCGTATTAGCGCTTCAGGACAGTGATTCTTAAAAGCAGAGTTATCTTTGGAGTGTTGTTAATATTATCTTCAGAGCGCTGTTAAAAAAACAAACACAAATAAACAAAAACCAAAAACATAGAAAAAACAGTTTACCACCAAACTCCAATTTAGCAGGTATAGGTTGGGATCTGGGAATTGGAGTTCTACAGAGCCCTCCAGAAGGTTCTGTCACATAGTCAGCCTTCAGAACCACTGGGGGGCACGAAACCCTCAAAGGATACATAGGGCCTTGGGCAGAGAGAAAGAGCAGAGGAATGAAGGATCTCTATGGGCCAATGACCTATGTTTGGAGCTGCCTGTGTAACAATGGAGCGAGAGGTCTTAAATCGGGCAACCCAGTCATGTTTGGGTGTATGACCAAGCGGTGGCTCAACAGAGAGCTGAATACACAGCCCCATCGGAGAGGCTGGAAAAAGAGGTTCACGTCTACAGCAGATGGGAAGGAGGTCTGGACAGACTTGGGAGTTTCTTTGAAACCCCATGAAACGAAGATTCCAATAGGGATAGAGGCCTCTGAAATTGTGTTCCAGGCCAATGTTCAGATCAAACGTGACACAAGATTCTAAGAGTCTACTGTGCACTTAACCCAACTGCTTTCCCCTAAGCTTTTTCCTTCCTTCCTCTCATGTATCAGAATTCGCTCCCAAGGACTTCTGGGGTTTTAAAAATAAGCCTCATCCCCAAATACCTTCTTAAATGAACCCTAGCGACATGTCATATTTAATGTACAACTAGGGACTCACCTCTGTGCAGAACACAATTTCTCCAGATCTCCTCTTGGCTCAGGGAAGTTTTGGCTCAAAGGCCACCAGCTTCCAGACACCTGCTTTGATGACCCTAACTCGAAGAGCTGTCCCCACCACACACCATTGGTCATCTGCCTTCCTGCTTTTCTTCATAGCACATATAGCTATGTTACTTTTTATTTTTTTATGTTTATTTTTGAGAGAGAGAGACAGAGTACAAGCAGGGGATGGGGAGAGAAAGAGAGGAAGCCAGAGAATCTGAAGCAGGCTCCAGGCTCCCAGCTGTCAGCACAGAGCCTGACACAGGGCTTGAACTCACACACCGGGAGATCATAACGGGGGCTGAAGTCAGACACTTAACCGTCTGAGTCACTCAGGTGCTCCCCTACTTATTTTTTTAATTTAAGATCTCCCCCGATTAAGATATGAGCTTCCTGGGGCACCTGGGTGGCTCAGCTGGTTGAGCTCCCAACTCTTAATTTCATCTCAGGATCATGGGATCAGCCCCATGTTGGGTTCTGTACTGAGTGACAAGCCTGCTTAAGATTCTCTTTTTTTTTTTTTAATTTTTCTTTTACCGTTTTTATTTATTTTAGAGAGAGAGAGAGAGAGACAGCATGAACGGGAGGGTCAGAGAGAGAGGGAGACACAGAATCTGAAGACAGTCTCCAGGCTCTGAGCTAGCTGTCAGCACAGAGCCTAATGTGGGGCTCAAACCCATGAACCGTGAGACCGTAACCTGAGCCGAAGTCAGACGCTTAACCAAGTGAGCCACCTAGGCGCCCCAAGATTCTTTCTTTTGGGGCATCTGGGTGGCTCAGTTGATTAAGCATCTGACTCTTGGTTTCGGCTCAGGTAACAATCTCACAGTTTGTGAGTTCGAGCCCCGTGTTGGGTTCTGTGCTGATGAGGAGGAACCTGCTTGGGATTCTCTCTCTCCCTCTTTCTCTGCACTGTGTGCTCTCTCTCTCTCTCTCTCTTAAAATAAACTTAAAAAAAATTCTCTCTCCCTCTGATCCTCTCCCCCACTCTTGCTTTCTCTTTCTCTAAAATTAAGGGGAAAAACAAGCTTCCTGAGATCAAAAGAACCTGTTTTGCTCATGGTGTTTTCTGCAGTGTCTAAAACAGCGCCTGGCAAAGTACGTACTAAAATTCTCAACGAATGGACGAACTGATTTATGTACCAGCCACTTTGCTGGTTTACAGGCTGGTTTAGGGTTCTGGTTTTTGTTTTGTTGCTGGTTTATGAGTCAAACTGTGCCCCCCTCCCAAATTTGTATGTCAAAGTACTACCCCCTAGCTCCTCTGAAGGAGACTTTATTTGATAATTGGGTAGCTGTAGATGTAATTAGTTCAGATGAGGTCACTCAGGAGCAGAGAGGGCCCCAAATCCAATATGCCTGGGTTCCTTATCAAATGAGGAACTTGGAAATACACAAGGGGAACGGCACTTGAAGGTGGAGTCAGGCCACCTCAAGCCAAGGGGGAACATGGCACTGCCAAGCCCCCAGAAATGCTAAGACAAAGTTCCTTTGTTTAAGCCAATCAGTATGTGGTCTTTTCTCATGGCAGCCCTAGCAAACTAATAATAGGGCCTCCAAACTCAGGAAGTTACAGAACGTAACATTTCACTCTAAGGATGTCCCTGGTCACCATCCGGGCCATCCAAAACAAGGTAGTGCAGGTCACGCATCCAGTTTCAAAACTGGGTTTCCGTGGAGTCTCTGACCACCGTGTGGTATGTCCTGGGAGTAGGAAGATGGGTGAGCGAGAGGCGACTTCCAGGGAAAACACTTAGGTGAACTCACAGGTACAGGTATGTTTACTGGGGTGTCTGGCCTGGACCTTTCTAACTTCAGAATGGAGGCTGAGGCCAAAGGAGACTTTGACGAACCTGTCCTGATCTGGCTGTACTGTAACTATGGGCTGAGAGCAGTCCTTACCCCGCCCATCTCCAGCTTTTAGGGAGGCACGAACTATCTGAACAGTTGTGCTACACTCCTGGTTCCCAAGGAACAGACTCTTGGCTTTTGGAAAGGGCAAAGCCCACCCATGGGTGTGAAAGATGCCGATTCTTCTTGGGTCTAGCACTGAGAATCCTGACTTTCAGATGTCTCATTGAGACATTACCCAGAAGGCGAGTCATTATTTCAACTCAGATGTCTTCTCAGAATACCCTCTTGTCATCTGCTTTCAAAAAAAAAAAAAAACTGAAAAGATGATGTTGTTGGAAATGTCATCTGCCTGTTACGCAGAAGCATAATCAAAGTGCCCTTTGTGTTAAATGTGACTGTCCCTGCACTTGCAATCCAGAGCCCAAACATTACTAATACGCTTTGCAATCACCCACCCAGTTATCAGCTGGCAGAGGCCACGAAGACAGACTTGGGTTTCTTAATTTTGCCACTTATTTTTTTCTTGTTAATTTAAAATATCACAGTGTTTTAATTGCACTCCATTTAATATACTATACCTGCCAGTTCCAACACACTTCATTATTTATATTGCTGGGAAAGCACTTAAAAGTCGGATTGCATAATTTGTACTTGTACATCTTTAAGGTAGATTTATATCCGAAGTTGTCAAATATCTGTGGCATCACTGCTCTGAATATTAAATTTTAGCAAGTTGTCAACCCCTAAACACACACAGAAACTAGTGCGGATTGGGTCATTAGTTGTTGGAGGAGGTAGCTATTAAAAGAGGAGTTGAAAGGTCCATTCAAATCTGCAGCTGTCAGAAACAAAGAGTCCAGGGCCAGACTGCCCGGGTTCAAATCCCAACTCTGCGGTCTGTGTCCTTAAGCCGTGACCACAATTCTCAGTGCGTTGTGTTCTTTCTGTCCAGTAGCAATACTATGGGAGGAGCGTGGTGGACATGAAATCCGAGAACACACAGAAAGCCCTCAGAACGGTGTCTGGGTACAGTCAGGACAATTTAAATGTGTGCTAGAATGTGAATTTCCACCACCTTACGGGTCTCTGGCTAATGAGAAGAGCAGAGAAAGAACAGATGCGTCAACAATGCAATTGCTCCTCATGCAGCCCACGAGTCCGGTGCAAAGTGGTTGGGGACTCTCCAGTGGGAATGGAGGAAAGTAACAAGCAAATGAACCATCGTATGGCACACGGGCATTCCAGGTTCTACACCACGGTGATGCATCTCATGGCCAAGAACACCGCACCACCCCCCCCATTGAAATGTTAAAATCAGATTGATCACTTGCACTTTCTATTAAAGTTGCAGTTGCATTGGAAAGCTGGAAATATCATACAAATCTGTCGTGCTCCTCTACGGTTCATTCAAGCTACTTCTATATACAGGTTGCACCAAGTTGCCCCTGTCAATATTATCATCATGAAATTATTTATGTCAACACAGAGGGCTGTGAAAACAGCGTTCCTTGGGAAAGGGACGGCAAGGTACTAAAGGTGAAGAAACTCCACCCCAATGGATCCATGGAATAAAGGGCCCGAGAGCTGGTCCTGGCTCCTCTTCCACCCCCACACTTCCTCCTCAACCGTCAGCAGAGCACCCATTTCTATGCCCTGTCGCCGGTCTCCACCGTCTCCTCCGGGTGGGATAGTCCTACTACACCCTCAGGTCCCCCAACGCCCATCCACAGGAAGTCTGGTGATTCCCGCTGATGGACGTTAGCCCGTCTTCCACCTGGTCCCGCTGCCGCTGTGAATGCCAGCTTCCACTTCGGCAATTACCACTTTGCGCAAACTCCTCTCTGGTCACATCCATGTCCTCACGGACAAGTAGGCTGCTTCATCCCAGAGACCACGGATCTGTGCATCGCTACATCCCTGGCCACGAACGCCCGCTCTGGCATAGGGCGGGAGCTCGGGGAAAACACGCCCGTGCGGGTGTCACCTACCGTGGGCCAGGCACTCTGCCACGTGCCTGCTGAGCCCACGGGAAAAGCAGACATGGATGTGGTTTGATTTCACTGGGACACAGGAGGCCAACTCACTGCCCACAGTGACTTCGGCAGCAGGAAGCAGAGGTACAAGTTCAGCGCCAAGTTTCCTGGCTCCGACCCACAATGTAAGAGTATCCATGACAACAACAATAGAAACAATAAAAGCAGGTAATGTGTTATAGCCTCCCGTGTGACAATACTTAGCGAGGCACTCTGCACTTTTTCTTTATCCTTATAACACTACCAGACTAGGCTATCATTGCCTTCAGAGGCCAGCAGACTAAGAAACGGCATGGGCAGGCAAGGAACCAAAGTCACACAGCTCCTAAAAGGTGGACGTGGTATCTGAACGTCTACCATGCCCGCCTCTCTTCCCAGATTGACCGACCGTACGACACCAGGACAGCAGGGACCCTCCCCGCAGCCTGCGGTGAAATGCCCAAGCAGGTGCCCAGGGGTACGGAGCAGAACTGAGGGGTCGCTGCAGGTAAAGCCTCACCCCCAGAGTCTAGCACGTGGCAGCCCCCTTCCTGTGACTCACAGTGGTGGTAACGGCAGGACCACTCTAGGCTGATGGCTGTCCCTTGGCATGGAGGCCAGCAGGGCAGGGAGGTGCACAGAGAGAACCATTCAGAGCTACCATCGCAGTTTTACAGTGAGTGTCCTGAAGTCAGCAGCATCAGAAATCACCACAGGTGGGGCCACCCCGAGAAGGTGGAATGCGTTCAGGGCAGGAGTGTTCTAGGGCATCTCTCCCCAGAATTCCTGCTCTCGGGGATCTGGTCCCTCCTCCACGCAAGCTCCCTGCCACCGACATGGGAAAACAGACCCACAGGGAACAGAGGGGAACCACGATACAATTACAGAGGCCAATGAGAGCATAAAGACTGAGAGACTGGGCCCGGGCTCCTCGTGTGTCCTTTCCTTTATGTCCCTGGAACCCACCAGGCGGGACCTCCCCTCAAGAAACAAGACTGATACAGGAGAAAAACCTATAGGAAACCCTGCAAGGAGCTTTCTCTTTCCTCAAAGAGGACTCATCTGGTGTTTCATCAGTTTCTTACATAGCGTTGCCCATTAGCAAGAGGGTGGCCCATTCAGGGATGGCTAATGGCGGCACAGAACCCCAGGAACTGGGGAATATCAGGACCTAGCTCACTGGGGGGTCACTGTGGATGGAACACTGAAGTCCTCACTAGTATATCCAGGTGAGGGAAAATGTTGCCAAGCTCACGAAAGTGTAGTTAAGCAGCAGAGAGCTCCTTACATAACGCTGCCCCTTCTTCTGCACCCTGTCCTCCCTCAGGATGGGGCTCCAGCCCCGCCTGCCCTCCCACACCTATGTCCTCCTCCTCCCCGAAACCTCCACTTTTTCGGCCTCGGTTCTGAGCTTTTTACTTCACTTCTCCGAGGTGCTGGATGAGATCTTCAGAGCCTCCACATCGCCTTCATTTTGAGGACTCCCCAGGTGCCTGGGGCAGAGCCACTTACTTCACCGAATTTCTACCAGTTTTCCCTGGGAGGAGCATGTAACCAAAACCTATTCAATTCAAGTTCTTCCCCAAAACATGCGCATGGGGTGGGGTGAGAGCGCATCCGGCTGAGGAAAGCTCGTGGGAGCAGCTGGCATAGGTCCCGGAGATGGGAGAAGGGTAGAGGCAGCCTGAGGGCGAGGGGGTCCTCGAACCCTTGGGACTGGGGAAAGGTCCTCAGCAAATGCGAGGGGACATCAACACGCAAAAGAAACCCAAAGCCATTCTGCCTGAAACACTGAATGCAGATCTTCCCTGAGGCATCTGTTAAAAGCATGTGAAAATCCCTGGAAGCATGCCGATGACTGACCCAGGCCATCAAACTGCACTCAGAAGTGCATCCCTCTTGCCCAGTGATGGGATCCAAGCACACCCCACTGGGGCATATGGGGGAACAGGGGTCTTTCTGCTTGGCATAATTAAAGCGAAGTCGCACAGTATCTCTCGAAGAAAGTACAGGAATAACAACATCACAATCAACTGTGGGGTTTGTCCGAAAACAGGTGCGTAGGCCACACCCCCCAGTCTGACTGAGCCAGAACGCCAGGCACGGGTCTCAGGAATGTGCATTTTTAACAAACCTCCTAAGTGGTTTGTTTTCCCGCTCAAGACCGAGAACACTGCTATATAAAGTGATGGAACCAGGTTCTAATTCTGGCACTGAGGCTGTGGACAATTTTAGATGTCCCTCAACCGAATGCTGCTGCCGAGGGCCGAATGTGGGTCTGATACTCACATGCCCGAAACACAGTAGGGAACAGAGGAATAACCCGGACACCGATGAGGCAAGTAGCACGCACGTCACATGGTCTCAGACCCTTGACATTCTGGGCTGTAAACTGTGGATGGTGCCAGCATGACCCCTAGTGGTGGGGCAATCACGTAAAAGGAGACCGTCATGGAGAGCGATTTGCTGAGGTCCTGGCACAGGGTTTATGTATTCATCTAGGAGAGTGCCCATCAACCCATCTATCCAGGCAGAGAGCACATAAGTTTAGTGAATATAAAACCAAATGTAGGGGCACCTGGGCAGCTCAGTAGGTTAGGCATCCGACTTCAACTCAGGTCATGATCCCATGGTTCCCAGCGTCGGGCTCTGTGCTGACAGCTTGGAGCCTAGATTCTTCAGATTCTGTGTCTCCCTCTCTTTCTGCCCCTCCCCTACTCACAGTCTCTGTCTCTCTCTCAGAAACAAATAAGCATTAAAAAATTTTTTAACAACAACAACAAACAAAACAAATGCAGCAAAATATGGCAAATTGCCCTGATTTCTGTGGGCACCGGAATCTTAAGCTCAACAAGAGCTCAAGTAAACAGCAGGCAAACTTGTCTACAGCTGACGCTGTAGGCTCCGTGCTTCCCCTCATGAACTAGAACTTCGGACCAGCCCTGCTTGCATCCTCTCTCTCCCTGGCATGTCCAATCCACTACCCATAAGCATCCAAACTATCCAAACACTTCTCAGCACACCTCCACATGGGCCACCCTGGCCCGCACCAGCCCCACTTCTGTCTTGGGGACAACTGCCTCGTCCCTGGTCCCAATTGCAAAATTCCTTCCAGCCAACACTCCCCAAACATCAGGCCCCTGCTCTGAGCCCACTGATGTAGGGTTGCCAGATTTAGCAAATAAAACTACAGGATGTCCAGTTATGTCCAAACTAAACAATTATCCACGGTTTATATGCAATTCGAATTTAACTGGCCGTGCTGTGTTTTATCTGGCAACACTGTATCAAACCCCTCCTCCTGCACTTGAAATCAAAACCTCCCTTTAGCATCTATGAGCCTCACACCATGGGCACTGGCCAAACTCTGTCCCCACCTCTTCCTCTTTACTGTCCCCGGAGCAGATCAGACTTGTCCAGCCTCAGGATAGCTACACCTGCCCTTCCCTCCATCTGGGACATTCTCCCCTCAGAACTCTGTTGGCTCCATCCCTCACCCCATTCAGGCCTTTGCTCCAAGACAGACTCTTCAAAGACGTCCTTACTGACCTAAAACCACACTCACTCCCGAGCCTGTAGGGCTCCATCTCTTTTCCCTGCTCAATTTTTCTAACATTCATTACTAGCTGATAGGTTGCATTTAGTACCCACTGGTGAACATTCATGGCTGAGCCCTCACTTTCTGAGAACAGTGCCTGGCAGATAGGAAGCGGCACCCAAGTGTTCACCACGCTCCGGGCTCAGATTTCAAGCATCTAAATTCCCTGCACGGGGCATAGATTTGAGCCCAGACCTCTGGCTCTAAAAGCTGTTGTCTTTTTCAGCCTCCTTGCCCAGCCACTCCACCTTTCTCCCTGGACCTTCCTCTCAGCTGCAAGTTGACTCTTCTTTTTTTTTAATTTATTTTTGAGAGACAGAGAGAGACGATGCGAGCAGGGGAGGGTCAGAGAGACAGAGAGACGAAGACACAGAATCTGAAGCAGGCTCCAGGCTCTGAGTTAGCTGTCAGCACAGAGCCCGATGTGGGGCTCGAACCCATGAACCATGAGATCATGACTTGAGCTGAAGCCGGACGCTCAACTGACTGAGCCCCCCAGGCGCCCTGCAAGTTAACTCTTGAAGCGGTCTTGTTGATCACGAAGTCGTGTTCTCCAGGATTCAGCTGCCTCTTCCCTTCTGATTGTTATGGGCAAACGAATGGCCCCATTCCACCTCCCTAATTTTTCAAGCCCTCCCCCCAACACTGCCCTAGCTTTGCAAGGTTTTATGACCTTCCCGAGCACACATCCAAATGTAAAAACACTACATTAAGCACCAAGCCCTGGTTTAGAGCTCCACGCCAGTAAATTAAAAATTATAGTTCCCACAGTAACCATCTCTCTCCCTACCATGCCCGTATTTAGAACTGCGTGTTACTGTACAGGCTGACAAATTTACTGCCTTGAATGTGTGTGTGTGTGTGTCTGGCTAAGTTATGAGGATGCACAAATTCCGTCACAGAACTTTACTGACTTTGGGGAGACTGACTTTTCAGCTGGAGTCCCGCACAGAGATCTCCCCCCGCCTGCGATGCATCTCCTCTCGCAGGAGTAAGTAAATCAGACGGGGCACCCCCTGGTGAGTGCCTGGGGAGCCACACTCCACCCTGTGCTGTGCCCCTAGAAGCGGGAGGGTCCTAAGCTGGCACAGACTGCCAGTGCTCCCTCCTTGCTGGATTTGGCTAGGCAGGCATCATGACAAATAAAAGGAGAGAGAGAGATGAGAAGGGGAAGAAGGCATGAAGCAGAAGGTAGGAGGAGAGATTTAGGGAGACAAAAAGGAAATGGAGAAGGGGAATATACCAAGGACTCCAAAAAGATCAAAAGAGGAAGGGGGACTGGGCCAAATCCCCAGGAAAAAGGGCGTAAGAAGCCTAAAAAGGAAGAGAAAGGAAAAAAAATACGGCACCATTAATAGAAAAATATGAATGATCTTTTAAATACTTATATGCACAATAGACCCACTGTGCATCTTTCACATTGCGCGTTAAAGAATCTTCACCTGAAACTGGAGACGACACAAGGAAAGACCTTCCGTGCTCATGGACTGGAAGAACAAATAGTGTTAAAATATCCATCTTGCCCCAAGCAATCTACGTATTCATTGCAGTCCCTATCAAAAACACTGACGGCATTCTTCTCAGAGCTAGACCAATCCTAACGTGTATGGAACCACGAAAGACCCCGAAAAGCCAAAGCAATCTTGCAAACAGGAAGAGCTTGAGGCATCACAGTTCCAGACTTTGAGTTCTATTACGAAGCTGTAGTGATCAGAACAGTATGGTACTGGCACAAAAACAAGGGAAACAGAAAAGAAAACCCAGAAATAAACCCACAATCATATGGTCATTTAGTCTTGACAAAGCAGGAAAGAATATCCAACGGGGAAGCACAAACTGACGCCTCCAACCACAGGTGCTGTGGCAGTATTGGCTCACGGGGGACGGGGGGCGTCAGTGAGGAGGGTCTGTGGAGGTGGCACTCCGCCATGCAGCTCCTGAAGGGCAGTCTGGGCACTCCCAGGGGCTGAGCTCTGCTGCTTCCTCCTCCACCTCCATCTCAATTCCTGAAAGAAGGTCCCCATCTGTGGCCCCAGGGAGCCCTGGGACCAATCCAAGGGAACCAGCCTGCGGTTTCAGATCATGCATTCTTTTCGAGAAAGAACAGAGCACTCACACAGGTCACCAGGCTCTTCTACGCCAGCCGGGACACCAAGGAACCAGATCCACTTACACAACCTCCGAGCGCTGTGGTACGTATGTGGCTGTCACCATCGAGACTGCATGTAATCAGCATTTGTCACTTAACTGATTAACTGCCCTGAATCCCTTTAAAAATCTTTGGGCCAGACAGAAACCTGGGAGTTGGCTTTTGGACAAGAGTCTGCCTTCTCCCCAGATGGCCAGCCTCTTGGATAAAGGTCATATTCCTTTCCAATAAAAATATAATTTAAAAAAAGAGCACATAATGAGAAAAGGACACTCTCTTCAACAATGGTGCTGGAGAAAGCTGGCCAGTTACATGCGAAAGAAAGAAACTGGACAAGCTTCCTACACCACACGAAAGAAATAAATTCAAAATGGAATAAAGGCCTAATGTCAGACCCCAAACCGTAAAAATCCTAGAAGATAGGACAGGCAATAAGTTCTCTGACATCAGACGTAGCAACTTTTTTCTAGATCGGTCCCCCTGAGGCAAGGGAAATAAAAGCAAAAATGAACTATTGGGACTACATCAAAATGTCTCTGCAGAGTGAGGGAAACAATCAACAAAATGAAAAGGCAGCCTACAGAATGGGAGAAGGTATTTGCAAATAGAAAATCTGATAAAGGGTTAGTATTCAAGATATATAAAGAACTTCTATAACTCAACACTCTCAGAAAGTCCAATTAAAACGTGAGAAGACACGAACAGACATTTCTCCAAAGACGACATTCAGAGAGCCAACAGACACATGAAAAGATGCTCACCATCACTTACCAGGGAAATGCAAATAAAAAACACAAGGAGACGCCACCTCACACCTGTCAGAATGGCTAAAATCAACAGCACAAGGAACAAGTGTTGGTGAGGATGTGGAGGAAAAGGAACCTTTGTGCGCTGTTGGTAGGAATGCAAACGGCTCTGGAAAACAGTATAGAGGGTCCTCAAAAAACCATAAATAGAACTACCTTACAATCCAGGAATTGCACTAGTGGGTATTTACCCAAAGAAGGCAAAAGCAGTACTTCAAAGGGATCTTCTATGTTTATAGCAGCATTGTTTATGTTGGCTAAGATACTTAAGCAGACCAAGCGTCCACTGACTGATGAATGGATAAAGAAGATGTGGCACACACACACACACACACACACACACACACACACACACAAAGGAATACTATTCAGACATAAAAAAAGAATGAAATCTTGCCATTTGCAATGACAGGGACGCAGCAAAAGAGTACTGTGCGAGGCGAAATAAATCAGTGAGAGAAAGACAAATATCATAGGATTTCACTCACATGGAGAATTTAAGAAACAAATGAGCAAAGGGGAAAATAGGAAAGAGTGAGAGGCACACCAATAATAGACTCTGAACTATAGAAAACTGAGGGTTGCCAGAGGAGAGGTGGGGGGATGGGTGAAATAGGTGATGGGGACTCAGGGGTGCACGTGTGAGGAGCACTGGGTGATGTGTAGAATTGGTGACTTACTATATCATGCACCTGAAACTAATAACACTACTAGTTGACTGAAATTAAAATAAAAACTAAAAAAAAAAAGATGTTCACCCATAGATGTCCAAAGTCCCTCATTTCCCCATGTTCTAGATGCTTCCATGAATAATCTTGCCATGGTGTGAAGGGTGGACCCAGGCAGGCTGGGTGCAAACTCTGGCTTCGCCGTATAATAGCTGTGTGACTTTCAGCAAGCTGGCTGCTTTCCAGGCCTGGTGTTCTCATCTGGGAATTGAAGACAATAGGCCTGGCTCAGGGACGGTCCTGAGGATTGAGTGTATGCACGCAGAACCAGTGGGTGATATCCAAACGTAAGGGCTATAAAAGTCCTAGTGAGTGTGGTCATTATGCAGACGTCCCCAACGGCAAGGATGTAGGTATCTGCAGTCAGCCCTCTAACACGCTGGTGCCCACGTTCCGACACGCTCATTAACAGCACGCAGAACTCTAACACGCTCCATGTGGAGCTTTTCTAGAGGCCATGGGGGAGAGAAAAGACGAAAGGAGATGGGGCAAAGAAGAAAGTAAAGGGCACGAGAAGCACCCTTTCCTCCTCCTATCACAGAGGAGAGGTGAAAAGGAAAAGAGACCAGAGAAGAGAAACAAAAGGGAAAGGAAAGACATCCCAGGACCTTCTTGACAAGTTCAAGGTCAGTTTCTGGACCACCTCTCTCTGCCTTGGTAGAGTCCTCTGGCCAACAAGGCCAGTGCTGGGAGGGGGTCCTGCACTGCCACCTCCCCGCAGTCCTGTCTGGTCTCTTCTCCCACAGGGCACCCAGGCATCCAAGACTCCCGAGGACTCTTCCAGTACCACAAAGCTACAGACGCTGCGCAAAACAGAGCTCACGGGGACCCTGTTTGGAACCATCCTTTGGTTTGAGAGCAGAGTAAATGTGCGATGGGCGGTACTGAAAGGAAACCCAGAAACTCCACAGAGGCTCTGTGCGGTTGTTTTCCACAGTCCGGCCACACACTGTAAGCGGATGGGCAGGCAGCCACAACTGCAAGATGTGAATCCAATTGTCATCTGAGGGAGCGAGGGATGGGGGGAGGGAGAAGAGGCTGCTAGTCAGTATCTTCTCCCTTTTCTAAAAGATTTGTCAAAGCCCTACCGCCATTAGCCATGCACGCGACATTGATCACAGAGAGAATCAGCATGGCTGAGCCTTAGACGCAGTGGGACTGGTGGACTGGCTTCTCACCAGCAAATATTGACTGCGCAGTAAGAAAGCCTGTGAGCCCAGGACCGGAAATACCACTAGGCTCTTCACTGGCCAGGAGGCAGCAAGGCAGCAAGCAAGTAAAACACACAACCACACATCCCCAAACAGACTCAGACATAAAAACTGACCAAGCCCCATTAATCTCTCTTCAGTTTCCCAGCATGCCGGGCCCAACATGGCGGATTCCTAACAAGTATTTGCAAAGGTCACGACTGCTCCTACTCTCCAGGCCAGTCCCTGCAATGGTTCAGACATGCAGACAATGGGAGACCCCTCCCCAAGGGACCACGGAGAGTTCTACCTTCCGAGGCGACCCCTGGGAAGGTGACCCCACTGGTCTCCAGGCAGCTCTAAGGCCACCAGAGGCCCAGCTCTCTTTCCGCCTCTGCACCCACATTTCCTCCCCTCTTCAAAATGGACAGTGCTTTGGTATCTATGATACACCTCAAAAGGCAGGCATCTCCCGTGTTACTTCAATAATTCGTTCCTCAAAATACAATGTTTTTTGCCAAAAAAAAAAGCTAACATGGAACCAATTTCCCATTTTAAATGGGAAACGTTATAATTAAAATTATAAATTAAAGTTATAATTAAAACTCATAATGCATTACACGTTAAGCCAACTCCCTTCTCCCACTCAATTTTCTGAAAGGAAATGAAGACATCATAAACATTAAATACCTATATAGAAGTGACACATTCTCTCGTTAGGGCGTGAAATACTTAAAAATGTTGCTTCCTGACCAGAAAGCTGCTCGTGCAGCCGTCAGCCAACAGCGGGTGCGTGTACAGCAGAGCGACCTTTCTTGACCCAGGTCCCCATCTGGCGAGGCTTGGGGACTTCTAAAGTCTTTACGCAGGATTCTGATTTTCTATCATATCTGCCCTAAAAATGCTTACCGCAATACGTTATTTTATTAAAACTATTATATTGGTTTTTGCAATGAAAATATAAATTTTCCCTATGTAAATACCTCTTTTAATTTTTTTAATGCTTTTTTACTTATTTTTGAGAGACAGAGAGAGACGGTGCAAGCAGGGGAGGGTCAGAGAGAGAGGGAGATACAGAATCTGAAGCAGGCTCCAGGCTCTGAGCTGTCAGCACAGAGCCTGAGGTGGGGCTCGAACCCATGAACCGTGAGATCACGACCTGAGCCGAAGCCGGACGCTTAACTGACTGAGCCACTCAGGTGCTCCTAAATCCCACTTTTAAAGTGTGTTGCTGAGAGATGTGCATTCTGTGAAGTTTGGGTATAAGGAAAAAAACAAGAGGCAGCAGCCTTATCTATAGTCACCAAAAGACGGAAAAACCCCACAAATGAATGGATATGCAAAATGCAGTACACATACGCACAAGATTATTCAGATTTAAAAAGGAAGGAAGTTCTGACACATGCTACAAACACAGACGAACCTTAAAGATATTCCGCCAAGTAAAACAAGCCAGTCACCTAAGGACAGATACTGTATGATTCCATATATATGAGACACTTAGAAGAGACAAATTCATACAAAGTAAAATTGAGAGTAACAGGGGCTGGAGGGCCAGAGATTGGGAGTTACTGGTTAATGAGTACAGAGCTGCAGATGGCAAAGCAGTACTGGATACAGATGGTGGCAATGGTTATACAACATTGTAAATGTAGTTAATACCACGGAAATGTACTCTTAAAAGTAGTTAAAGTGGTAAATTTTATGTTTATTTCACTATAAAAAAACAAGATGCACTCTACTAGGAACTCAACCCGGGAGCATGAAGTAGAGTGTGGATCTAGAGAACTGGGTAAGGATCTGAATCTAGTTTATTTTGGTATGGGGTTTTCTCGGTGACTTACTGGCCTGTTAAATAAATGGCTGGTGGAATTTGGAAAAAAGCTCTGACTGGTGGGATGGTTTCAAGACACATAGACAGGCTACCGTGTTTTAGAAATTCTCTCCGCCTTTCCATAAACAGATGGAAAAATCTAGAGACCCTGCAATTGCCATCCTCAGCTGCAGCGCCTTAGAGGTCAATCCTGAAGTAGTCTTGTTTCCAACCACTGTTTGGAAAGACTTCTGTCTGCCTGACGCTAGCTCCTATGACAACTTTTCATGTAATAATGCTGCCATGTCGATCTCTTGTCCTTCCTGTAAAATGGTAGCCATAGAGGAAAACAGTGTGAGGGTTCCTCAAAAAACTATCCATAGAACTCCCCTATGACCCAATAATAGCACTGCTAGGGATTTACACAAGGGATACAGGAGTGCTGATGCATAGAGGCACATGTACCCCAATGTTCATAGCAGCAATGTCAACAATAGCCAAATCATGGAAAGAGCCTAAATGTCCATCACCTGATGAGTGGATCAAGAAGATGTGGTATGTATATACAATGGAGTATTACATGGCAATGAGAAAGAATGACATCTGGCCATTTGTACCAACGTGGATGGACCTCGAGGGTGTCATGCTAAGCGAAGTAAGTCAGGTGGAGAAGGACAGATACCATATGTTTGCACTCATAGGTCTAATAGGAGAACAGGAGAAACCTAATGGAGGACCAGGGGGAGGGGAAGAGGGAAAGAGAGTTGGGGAGAGAGAGGGACACAAAACCTGAGAGAATACTGAATACTGAAAACGAACTGAGGGTTGAAGGGGAAGGGGGAGGGGGAAAAGAGGTGGTGGTGATGGAGGAGGGCACTTGTGGGGAAGAGCACTCGGTGTTATACGGAAACCAATTTGACAATAAACTGCTTGAAAAAAAAAAGGAGGACTCTGAAAAAAAAAAATGGTAGCCACAGCATCTGGAAGGACAGAGGACAGAGACCTCACTGATATTTTTAAGTCTGCTTCAATTGCTTGGTGCAGGTTGACCCATGAATGCAGGACTGTTGTCGTAGAAACTAACCCTCAACCAACTCAAACTTTTTGGCTGGTCCTATTACCTACAAAATCAGTTAAGATTTTCAAATGACCAAACTGACTTAGGGAAATTCACAAAGAAATAATATCAGATTAGGTAGCTCCCCGTCCCCCTTTTGGTCTCCTCCAACTATAAAAGTTTGCACTTAACCTTATCACAGAAATGCCTAGTTGTAGTATTTGCATGGCTAGCGCTCACTCTGGGACTCTCATTACAGAGTAGTAAATTAAGTACCTACCAGGCATCCCTCTGTGGATGGGTGGATCCAGACTACATCCCTAACGCGACCTCCTTCAGTCACCCAAGTTAGGAGCCCTCTGTGCTTTCCTGTTTAGCAAAAATCACCTCATCCCGTACAGCGGAAGTGACTTTCTAACAACCCACTGCTGTCTGATGGAGAGGAAGGGACCACACATCTGACCAGTTTTAATTTTTTTTAACATTTCCTTATGAAGTTTTCAAACCCACCAGAAAGGTGAAAGAATTCTACAGTGAACATGTATACCCCCATATCTGCGATCTACATTAGCATCTAATCATGCCTGCTTTATCACACCCACCTATGGATCCATCAACTCATCTCTTGAAAAATGCATTTCAAAAGAGCAGGTCAGTGACCAGCACATTCCACCCTAGGCACTACAGTACGGATAGCGCTAAGGTTCAATAATGTATACATATTTTTCTTTTGAGGAAAAAGTGACCTGATTATAATGAAACGCACAGGGTGAATTTTGACAACTGCATACATCTGCAAAACCCCAACCCCTTTCAAGATGCAGAACATTCTGGAGTGATGAAGACTTTTACTCAAACCTCTTCCCAATCTCTGCCTGCACTCCCCAAAAGCAACCAGCTTTATACTTTATTCCCATTCTAAAGAGGTTCATTTATTAGGGATCAAAGTATATAGCCCTCTGGGTGCAGCATAACGTTTCTGTGATTCATTCATGTTTTCAGTTTCTATCCAATGCTCAGTGAGTGGCAAGTCGCTGGATCAATTGTATTAATATATTATAATGTATCTATTCATTTTCTTACGGAGGAACACTTGGGTTGTTTTCAGTTTGGCCAATGATTACAACCGAAACTGAAAGGTTTTAGAGGATAAATATTTATCTTTATTATTCTTTTTTAATTTTTTTTGGTTTTTTATTTATTTTTGAGAGACAGAGAGAGTCAGCACGAGCAAGGGAGGATCAGAGAGCAAGGGAGACACAGAATCAGAAGCAGGCTCTACGCTCTGAGCTAGCTGTCAGCACAGAGCCTGACGCAGGGCTCAAACCCACAAACCGTGAGATCATGACCTGAGCTGAAGCCAGACGCTTAACCGACTGAGCCACCCAAGCGCCCCAAATATTTATCTTTAGGAGAAACTACGGCCCTCTTTTCAAAGTGGATGAACCAGTGAACACTCCCACCAACAGTGTACGAATTACACAGTGCCACCTATCTGCCAATGTTTGATAGTATCAGTCTTTTTAATTTTAGCCATTCTGGTTGGTTTGTGATGGCATCTCCTGATTTATCCTGCCTTTCTGTGAGGTCCTCAGACACTTTTTTGGAATTCCATTTTGAATTCGCTTATGGTTTTTTGTTGTTGCTTCTTTGTTTTCAGTGTATTTCTTTGTACGGCTTTCTTAATGGTTTGCTCTGAATATTGTTAAACTAGCATCACTTACCAATGTCTCCTGGGGCCACCAGACAACAAAGTTTGAGTGAAGTGCAGAAAACTTAACTCCTTTTGCATCCCTTTACCCTCTTGAATTTACAATAGGATTGTTTCAGGCGCCTGGGTGGCTCGGTCAATTGAGCTTCCCACTCTGGATATCGGGTTCAGGTCATGCTCTCACGTTTCCTGGGATCGAGTCCCTGCATCAGGCTCTGTGCTGACAAGTGCTGGGCCTGCCTGGGAGTCTCTCATCTGCCCCTCCCGCTCACCCGTGTGCCGTGTCAAAGTAAACACACACACACACACACACACACACGCACACGAAGATGGTCTCGTATTTCCCCTACATACACTGAGAGCCACATCAGACATTTTCTGAGCTCTTTAAACCTATTTACTCCTTTCTAACTCCTGGACACCCACTGTGAAACTTCGTTTCCACCACACCGATGCAACCACAGGAGACTGGAAAGGCACAAATGAACATCAGGAGGAGGGGCAGCTCTGCTGTTGCTTCTAGTCTTTTCTGAGCAGCATCAGCAAGGGACGTTGGTTTCCTTCCCAGGCACCGGTAGTTAGATCCCGGAGTCCAGTCCTGCACTTCGTGAGGATGGAGAAAACATGGCGCCCGCGCTGATGCACGGGGTGTGGTCCTGATGGGCAGGGTCTCAGTGGCTTCTCAACCACAGTCTCCCTGGTGGCCTGCTTCTGTGTGGTTTGGAGACGTGCTCCTCACAGCTCGGCGGAGAGCCTGTGCCTCTGGCCTCTCCTAGAATTCTGAACCCAATAATGGCCACAGATCCTTTTCCGTTTAAACTCATGCATCCTCTGGTCTATAACTGAACTCTAATAGATAGAGTCCTGTGGCTAATTACTGGCACAGCTGAGATCAAAACCCTGCTCTCTGTCCTTTCTTCTAGAGTGTGCTGCCAGAGTCTCTCTCTGGCACTGTGTTCTTCAAAGAAGGAGGAGTTGAAAGTCCCGTATTCTATTTTGAGAACATGCACTGGGAACATAATGTTTGTATTTCTTTGTCATCGCCTCCTTTGCCCACTTTCCCACATGTGCAATCATCCCCACCTGGGTTGGTTAGACCTCTGCTCAGGAACCAGACACCGTGGGCACTTTCTGGGCAGCACGATGGTGACAATGAGGAACGCTTTTTTTTTTTTTTTTTTGACTGTAGAACAGTTACTCACTACTGGAGCTGAATCAAATCAAGACAGTGTTTCTTAAAAGATTAAATTCACTCCAGTAAATAGGCAGAGATGCAGTCTGCACAGGCTTCTCATATTTACCTGCATGAGAACAAATCCCAGCCTCGGAGCTCAAAGATCTAGAAATTTCAGCTCAGGCCCATCCCAGTTTGTGCCATTTGTCAAGCCTTTGTGAGCTTCCATCAGCTCCAACACAACTGGCCTCCTTGCTGTCATCAACAGATCTTTGTCCCCCGTCCCTGGCACACAGCTCCTAAAATCCCTGGGAATCCCAGAATGCCCTGTGTACGCTGAAGAGACATGGCCGGTGGCTGGGAACCCCTAGACAGCTTCAGGACGGCGAATGGTCACCAGAAAGAGCAAGGCACAATTAGAGGGTTGGAGCTCTAAGCCCCACTCCACACCCAAGGGAAGAGGGGCTGGAGATGGGGTTAAACACCAATGGCCAGTGATCTCACCAATCATGCCTACGTAATGATGCCTCCATAAACCCCCCTAAATGACAGGTTCAGACAGCTTCCGGGGTGGTGAATACCTCAAGGGCCTGGGAAGGCAGTAGGTATAACCCCCATGCTCTCCATACCTTGCCCTAATGCAGCTCTTCCATTTCGGTTCTTTAACAGCAATAGAATGTAAAGCACTTTCCTGAGCTCCAGAAGGGGTTAGGAGAGCCTCTGAATTTACAGCTGGTTGAACAAAACCTCAATGGCCACCTGGGACTTGAGAATGGAGTATGAAGTAGGAACAGTCTTGTGGGATGTGAAGCCCTTAATCTGTGGGGTCTGTACTAACTCTGGATTGTTAACATCAGAACATAATTGTCAGAAATCCAGTTGTTATCCCGAGATGGGCAACTGGTGGGAAACGCCTCCCCCCCACCCTATCCCCCAGTATTTGGAGTCAGAAGTGTTGCAGAAAAAGGACCATGCAGGCTTCTTACCACTCACATAAGACAAACACATTCCTGCCACAGGACCTTTGCACCTGCATTCCCTGTGGTTCAAATCTTCATCTGTAGTGTGTACCTTCACTGCACTCTAGCATCTACTCACAGAGCCTTCCCTAACACTGTGCATCCTCCAACTTTTCTTCTTACAGCATTTACATGATTCAATCTTAGATATCTATTTTCTCATTGACTATTCCCCCAGAGAATTTTCCACTTCAGTATTCCCAGTGCCTATGCTGGTGACTAGCACATAGTAGGAGCTCATTTAACTATTAGGGGAGTGAATGAGGGACCCAAGTCCTTCATCTATAAAAAAGGCCACAATGCCAACCTCAGACAGACATCAAAAATACTAACTGACCTGTTACGTGAAAAGCCATGACTGTGAAACCATGTTCCCAGCACATGGTGAACATTAAAACAAAATGTAAATGTGGTTTTCACATTGTAGCATCTTTGAAACCAACAACCCCCCAGCAGGAACAGGACCACACAGCAGCGGTAACACATTAGCACATTCACTTGCAGAACAGAACGCAGCGGCTGCACCAGTTTACATTCCCACCAACAGTGTAGGAGGGTGCCCGTCTCTCCACACCCTCGCCAGCATCTATAGTCTTTTGATTTGTTCATTTTAGCGACTCTGACCGGTGTGAGGTGGTATCTCAGTGTGGTTTTGATTTGAATTTCCCTGATGATGAGTGACGCTGAGCATCGTTTCATGTGCCTGTTGGCCATCTGGATGTCCTCTTTGGAGAAGTGTCTCTTCAGGTCTTCTGCCCATTTCTTCACTGGATCTTTCATTTTTCTTGTATGGAGTTTAGTGAGCTCCTTGTATATTTTGGATACTAGCCCTTTATCTGATATGCCATTTGCCACTATCTTTTCCCATTCTGTAGGTTGCCTATTAGTTTTTTTGATTGTTTCCTTTGCCTTGCAGAAGCTTCCTATCTTGATAAGGTCTCAGTAGTTCCTTTTTGTTCTTGATTCCCTGGCCTCTGGGGATGTGTCGAGGAAGAAACTGCTGCGATTGAGGTCTAGGAAGCTATTTCCTGCTTTTTCCTCAAGGGTTTTTATGGTTTCCTGTCTCACATTCAGATCCTTTATCCATTTTGAGTTTATTTTTGTGAATGGTGTCAGAAAGTGGTCTAGTTTCATTTTTCTACATGTTGCTGTCCAGCTCTCCCAACACCACCTGTTGAAGAGGCTGTCTTTTTTCTATTGGACCTTCTTTCCTGCTTTGTCAAAGATTAATTGGCCATATACTTGTGGGTCCAGTTCTGGGTTCTCTACTCTATTCCATTGGTCCATGTGTCTGTTTTTGTGCCAGTACCATACTGTCTTAGGAAAGTGGATGGACCTTGAGGGTGTCATGCTAAGCAAAATAAGTGAGGCAGAGAAGGACGGATACCATATGTTTGCATTCATAGGTCTAACAGGAGAGACCTGGCAGGGGACCATGGGGAGAGGAAGGGGGAGAGCGGGGAAGAGTGAGGGACACAGATCAAGGGAGACTACTGAATACTGGAGACGAACCATGGACTGAAAGGGG